>PNEQ01133579.1:0-11222 GCA_003012365.1 Medauroidea extradentata | reverse complement strand
CTGTATTCAGGAGCTGGTTCACAAACCCAGTAGTGCCATCCATGTATACCTTCCTACTCGACAGTAGTGTGAGACTGGTGGCTGTATTCAGGAGCTTGTTCATAAACCCAGCGTGCCAGCCATGTATACCCTCCTACTCGACAGTAGTGTGGTACTGGTAACTGTATTCAGGAGCTGGTTCACAAACCCAGTAGTGCCAGCCATGTATACCTTCCTTCTCGACAGTAGTGTGAGACTGGTGGCTGTATTCAGGAGCTGGTTCATAAACCCAGCGGTGCCATCCATGTATACCCTCCCGCTCGACAGTAGTGTGGGACTGATAACTGTATTCAGGAGCTGGTTCACAAACTCAGCGTGCCAGCCATGTATACCCTTCTACTCGACAGTAGTGTGGTACTGGTGGCTGTATTTTGGAGCCTGTTCACATACCTAGCTTGTGCCATCCATGTATACCCTCCCGCTCGACAGTAGTGTGGGACAGGTAACTGTATTCAGGAGCTGGTTCACAAACCCAGCCTGCCAGCCATATTTACCCTCCTGCTTGACAGTAGTGTGAATTGGTGGCTGTATGCAGGAGCCTGTTCACATACCTAGCTTGTGCCATCCATGTATATCCTCCCGCTCGACAGTAGTGTGGGACTGGTAACTGTATTCAGGAGTTCATTTACAAACCCAGCGTGCCAGCCATGTATACCCTCCTACTCGACAGTAGTGTGAGACTTGTGGCTGTATTCAGGAGCTGGTTCATAAACCCAGCGGTGCCATCCATGTATACCCTCCCGCTCGACAGTAGTGTGGGACTGGTAGCTGTATTCAGGAGCTGGTTCACAAACCCAGTTGTGCCATCCATGTAAACCCTCCCGCTCGACAGTAGTGTGGGACTGGTGGCTGTATTCAGCAGCTGGTTCTTAAACCCAGCGGTGCCATCCATGTATACCCTCCTACTCGACAGTAGTGTGGGACTGGTGGTTGTATTCAGCAGCTGGTTCACAATCCCAGCGGTTTGGTAATATATTTGTTATAATTTTGAACAAAATTACATTTTGGCACCGCCTATTGAAAATTTAATCTCGGACAAAGAATGTAGGTTATGCATTCCTATACTGTTTTGGTTTATTGAGATTTTGTGAATACGCACGTTGTGGAGGTGTGTCATGCCGTATCGCTGAGAAGGCAAAATAGGAGAACATTTCTGCAAGGTAGCGTATCCTTTGGATTGATTGACGGATGAATTAACGTACGTTTGTTTTTCCCTGCTGCAATCGTGATTTGTTTTAGTTTACCAGTTGAAGCTTTGGACGACTTATAGTTCGCCTTAAGCGTTACTGCAATCTTTATCAATACTGGATTGAAAATATGTAATAACGTTAAAATGTGTTGTCTAGATATTGGCCACGTTCTTGTATTTTTTTTACTGAATCTTATTAATTGTGTTGTTTGTGCTGTTGCACATTTGCAAGTCTAGATGGGATTTATGAGATCGTATTCCGGTGTAAATTTAACTTTATTGTGTTTGTGATGGCACATTTAACAATTAGCTTTAAATGGGAAAAGACTCGTAAAGAATCGAATGAACTGGTTAAACATGTATACATGAGACATACATAAACACACACACAGGTATATATATATATATAGTATATATATATAATATATATATATATATATATATATATATATATATATATATATATATATATATATTCATATATTGTAACAAATGAGTGGGCAATGATTATTGTTTGTTATTTGATGCGAGTTTAATTTTTTTTCTCACACAATTTTGTGCATTTCAAGTATGTTCCTTAAAATTAATAAATCCCAGTACAGGTAAAAAGATTGTGAAACTGTTTTTCTTTCTGTTTCTTTTCTTGTTCCCACTGTAATATTACAGAGGTACAGGTTAACCTAAACATATGGCGAGTGTTTCAGTAACAACACATCAACTATAGAGGCACCTCTTTTTTCTACCATACACACAACCAATCAAGTCCAACATTAGCTTAAATAACTAAAATTACAAGTTCACACATACCCAATAGTAACAATCTTAATGTAAAAACTGACTATGCCCCCACATTTCTATTTACCTGATATCACATTCTCAGTTAAATTTTTCCGATATTTTCTGCAAACATAATAAGACCTACCATTAACGAAACACTTTAGACCTGATCACTACAAATGAAACTATACCATACAGAACTGATCCATACATAACAGAGTTCAATTTGTAACAAATCTAATTGACCGTATACAAAAATACATAAAACAAGCAAAGTCGAATCACTCTTAACTCATCTCAGAAATTTTTTTTGCTATTTACATCTAACATTAATAAAATTATTAATTATCTTATATGTCATTAGATATTTTACTTCTGCGATGTCGTTTCTTAATCTAAAGCTCAGCTCCATTGATTTAAACTTGCCCTTCTCTTTTATATTAGCATTATTTGTCATATTTTTTATTATCTCCATATTCACCTTCCACACTTGTTCTGAATTTGAACATTGATAAAAAAATTTACGAAGCAACAAAGAACACTTCTATAAAAGATTTACCGCTCCAAATCTTGTCGAACTAACATACCTTCCGTGCAGTTATCAGTACACTTAGCCGTAATGCCCGTCTATCGCATCGTCTTCAGTCTTTTCTGTAATAATCTAGCCCTACCAGTCAAATATTACATACCATCTATCCTACTGTAAAGCGCTACCTAGCACCACTCAATCCATACCCCAGCATCACTTGCAATATTCCATTTTACAAACTATCTACTAAATTATCAAGATACGTCAAACCTCCAATCAGCTTACTTTTTTAGATTTGTATGCATCAAAAGACCATACATCCGAAAGCACTTTATCACCCATACGAATAATATCTTACAATATTATCTCAACATTCATTGACCAACCGAGGCACATCACATAGTAAACTTTGATGCTGTACGTTGAGTCAATATCATCAGTTATTTCCAAATAATATACAAACTGCGCCATTCAATCATGTAACTTAACATTACCAAAATCCGTTCCTGTTATATATCAACTATCAATATCTGCATTATGTTTTATACGTTATATTCTCCAGTACATACATACCAGTCAAAACATAGCTGATATTAATTCTTCGCTAAACTTTTTTAAGACCTACAAACCTACAGGTCGTTCTCATGCATCAAACAAAAGAATTATCATCTAGACAAACGTACCTTCTTTACTTACTTGTACTTCACCAGACATACTACTCAGTCAGGTAATACACACAAGACACCATTGGAACATACTATTGAAACACATGTAAAAAACAATGAAATATACCTCAAACCAAGCCAATCTCCATGTAACATTAGTCCTTTAATTTCTGAAGTATTTCAAAATCACTATGAACGTAACAATTTTTATACCTGAATTCCTGCCATAACTAAACAAACACGCTAAACATATATGACTAGGTTTTTTTTTATTATTAACCGTCATAGTCATTTTCCATAATAATCAACATTCCATGAATTAGAATCATTACTCTAACTAATTAAAATCAGACGCTGTCAAAGCACTCGATAATAACGTAAAGCACATAATATACTCTGAAGGTCCGGTCAGTCACATGTCAGTTAAGCTACACAAATAATTTTTGTCCTGCACATTAACATTATCTCCTTTTGTAACCCTCCTGACAGACAATATCATTCATAAATACTTGGATAATATTATATTACACATACCATGCTAAAACGTTGTAGTATGTATATATTGTATCAGTAGAACATCACTCCAGACACAATTTTCAGAAAATTATGTACTAAATTCATTCTTCTTTACAGAGTAGGTACAAACCAAGCACTATATTTTTATGATTATAATTTACGACATCATACGTTTATTTGAGTCGTCACCTTCGTGAGCGAAGATGGTCTTTAATATGGTACTCTGTGACAAAAGTTTTCTGCGCAATTTCATTTCACAACTATGCAGACTCCATACGTTTTCAGCATACTTACAACATGATTACGTACTCCCAAATAAACTTTATGTTCATCTGTCATTTATATTTTAGTGAAATTTATTTTAGGTACACTCATTGTACCTGTATTCTTAACATATATATCACTGGAAAAACACGGAAGACTTATCATAAGAACCAACTCCAAGACCAAGAAGAAGAATAAAAGACATCAGCTAGTCACCACTTCCTTTATCAAGCCTACAAATTCAAAACTATACATTTTGTAACATATAAAAATTTAGTAAATCAATTTCCGTCATATTAATCAACATAATTTTCGTATTTTTAAACATTCAAAACAGAATCACAAGTTACCTCCGAACACTGCATGCTTGGTATGTTTGTACTTAAGTTATAATTCCATCATGTACAGCGTAGTCTTATGCGAAAGAGTTTATATTTAAACATAGCCCAACTAAAACTTGCCGAAATAAATTTCCATCCCATTTTTTATTTTCTACATAATACACTCTAGTGCCAATACTTTTGCCCAAAGTAATTAAATGATATACGGGAATATAATTTATCAACCCAGGAGTCTATTGCCTGATAAATTACGATTTTATTTCAGTCATGAAGAAATCTTACAAAATAATTGTATCTCAATAAATGTATTCTACAGTCACAAGAATTAATAAAACGTGTTGCAGCGTCTTTGAGGTACAGTTTCTGACGAATTTTTAATCCTTGTTTATTCACATATACTGCACTACAGTTGTCACATGAGTAAGTCTTGTAGGCAGTACCGAACTTGCAGTTGCTTTCTTCACGTATGCGTACATCGCAGATTTCAAAGAACAGCTTACAGCAGTACTTGCATTCACAACCCGATGAGCGGGAACCCTTTCCTTTGCATGTTTTGCTGTGTCTAGTCAAGCTATCATTGCGAGTAAACACTTCATCGCAGTTAGCACACGTGTAAATCTTGTACGATACACCATACATACAGTGACTTGGTTCATGGCGACGAGCGTTATAGTGTACTAACAGTATTCCCGCAGTAGCAACACTGTTTCGGCGAAGAAAGCACCAGATTTCCAGAGATCACTCCTGGCTGAATGGTAGCCGCTGATACTGATGATACGTCTTCAATATTTGTTACCATCTTCTTAACGTTACAGTTTTACACAAAAAGTATCTATAAATGAAGACGTCGATCTGCTTTCCAGAACGTCTATCGACTGAGATCGTTTTTGCATAGACAGTGCTTAAATACCACCAATCTTTCTACGCTAGCTACTTCGATTAATCTTATGTACTAAGCTAGAAGCTGGACACCAATGATGCTGATGTCGTTATCAGCACGGGTGATAGGCTGTAATCATAACCTAATTCTACAAGTCGTCGTTAGAAGGGGCGTGGTGGACGAATGTTCAGACCATTCGCCTCCCACGATTTTCCCATGCATATCGTGGCGGACGAAGAAGTTGATTGGATATTCCGTTAAGCATCCACTGTAATCCTTTAGCTCTGCTATAATATTTGAACTACTTCTACCGTGATATTATTCAAAATAATTTGTTTTCAAAATAATTTAATTTTTAGTTTTACTAGATGCATAACGGTTATCGTCCTTATTATCAAATTACCTTTTATATGCAGCAAAAAGCTTTAAATTTACTTTCAAATTCATTTATTTGAGTTGTTCTTTTATTATCTTATAACTGTTCCATGCCATCAAATAAAACTATTTAAATATCTGTATTTATTTTCATCCTAACAGCAAATGTTATTAGTCAACACTTGATTGCTGTTTCTTTTTCTTATATTTCTATTACATCCTAATTGGGTGCGGAAATGGGAATTCTACTTCTTAAATGGCTGCTTTTCTGAGAAAATTCATAATTATGACCACAAATTTCGTATGTAACCTCGAGTTCTGAATTTTTATGATTTTTGCTTCTTAAACTACTTAATAAAAGAAGAGTTTTTTAAATCATGGACACATATTTACAATTTATGCAAGCTTCTTGTTGATTAATTTTGAATCTCTTTTAGTTAACGGTCTTACAACTGTATGAATTTTCGCTTTTTAAACAACTTTGTAGTGATGTTAGTTTGTAATCATGTCTACAAATATCACAGACTTACGCACTTTCGTGAGTTTTGCTTCTTAAAGGCTTTTAATTAAAGACTGTTTATAATAATATTTACAAAATTTCCTTTATATTTAAATCCGTTTAAAATATTAGCCATGTTGGATTAGAAAATATGTCACTTTTTTATAATTTGTCCTTACTCACTAGATACAACATTTTGATAAGAAAAATTAAAAATTAAAAACAAATTTTTTTTTGATAATGTTTAAAACTAACTCTTTTACGAAGCACAGAAATTGTTACTACAAATTTTTACAACAAACATATCGAAAATGGAAGCGGCACTGAATGTACTAAACGGAATAAAAAAAATTAAAACTTTTCGAGCATATTATAAGTAACCCGAACTAAATTGATAGCAGTTCGGTCGAAAAGTGTTAATAGAAACAGAAAAATTCCAAAGTAATATTAACAGATACACATATTCGTAAATCCGCCAATAAAGTTTTACAACATGTTAATACAGGAGGTGCACATTTTGTGAAGGCGTGAAACATTGTGTTGATGGTAAACAAAACCTCTTTTTTTTTTTTTTTTTTTCACAGGAAAACATGAATGCTAAAATTAGTTCATTTGTATTATTTCATTAGTTAATATTTATGTTAAATTAGTTGAGCAGTGTGTAAATGAATGTTGTAGGAGTAGTTTGTTTGCGTTGAGTGAGGTAATAAATGTGCGTGAAGATGAATGCACGGGCAGGATAGAGACAGAGGGACAGAGACAGGGGCAGGCACGTAGAAGGGTGAGGGCAGCGTGGCGCGCAGGTCCTAGCTACCTGCCCCTACCACCCAGGCAACCAGCCACGCTGACAGACGTGGTCGCGGCGTCGCCCGGGCTACACGTCTTACCGCGGGGCTAGTCTTCATTAATCAGCGCGCTCAGTGGCGTCAATTATCACGTCAACCACCTGTTGCCGCCGTCATGCCCGCTCGTTGGCCTTCCTCTGAGCGGCCGCTCTTCGTACCTACCGTCTGGGCTGACGGCCAGCGTCATGCCATCCTCTCTCGCGACGACCCTCTGCGAGCACCGCCCCCAGCCGCCTCCAGCCGCCCACGGCCTACCTCACGTTCAAGTGCCTCAGCGCCGCCCCCGTGCTGCCAGTTGGAGCGCTGCCTCGTCAAGCTACAGCTCGTGTTACGTACTGGGGCCAGCAGTCACCGCCGCCACAGAAGACCTACCTACCAGCCGCCTCCAGCGCCGCCCCCGGAGTCTCTGCCTTCCTCCACGACCACCTCGTCCAGCTGTTCAGAGACAGAGCAAGACGATGACCTGCCCTGGTCACCTCTGCCTGACCTCGACCTCAACCCTCTGTCACAGCGCGTCCTGCAGTGGCTCGACCTGGCAGCGAGAGGCGGCGCCCCGCCCCCAGCACCTCCAGCACCTCCGCCACTGCCCCCGGAGTCTGCCCGGCGGCGGCCCAGGCCTGCCGCGTCGCTCAGCTGCGTGGGCGTGGTCGGCGAGGAGGAGGCGGGGGAGGCGGGGCTGGTGGTGGCGGCCAAGGCAGTGCGTGGCAAGCGGCGGCGACGACGTCTGGAGGCAGAGGATGTGCCGCCCCCCGGCCCGCCTGCCGGCCGCCCCCAGCTGCACGTGTTCGTGCCTGTACTGGCCAGAGACACAGACAGCGAGTCCGACAGCAGCGACGACCTCTGACAAGCAAGTGTCTGTCTGCCTCGACGACAAGTTGTTAGTTCAGTCAGACTGTGTTACAAGCCGTGTCTAACTGTAGTTGTGTTTGGATCCAGAGATCAGTACTGCATCTTAGTTATGTATGTTTGAACGTCGTTGGTGTCTTCACCACAGGTATGATATATTTCCTAGTTTAACCTGTGGGTTCTGTTATTACCTATCAAAGTGCCCGCCACTACAGTATGTAGCGCTGACATATGGAATGTTTCGTTCATTTACAAAAAACTGTAACAATCACTCGAGTGTTTAGAAACTGACATTCACAAATGTACACTACATTTGAGTTCTAGTACTCAGTCCTATACAAAAGTTTCTCCTTTAATTTTAGACGCAGTGCCTAAGTTTTGGTTTTCAAAAATGTTGCATAAAATGGATTTGTAAAACCAGCATCGAGAAAATCGATTGCATAAAGCTGTTTCTGTCCCAAACACTGGGCCTATTTTTTGTTAACGTACGTTTCATGTTAAATTATAAAAGTTTATGGAAACAGCAGCTGATGATACAAAGTTTCGACACTGTATACTCAAAAGTGTAATCTTGTTTCTGGTAGAAAAGAATGGAGAGTGTAATTAAATAATCTTGTTTACATTAATATTTGAAATTTTTTTCTGCTATGTATACGTTATTTATCCAAGTTAAATTATTAGTTACAGAGGTGTAATATCTGTGCTAAATATAGCTCACAGTAATGGCTTGCAATGAGGGAACAAATCATTATTGCTGCAATGTTGATCATATTCTGAAAAAAATCGTTCGCAATTTTTTTTCAAGAATAATAAAGGTGTAAGTGGACACCGTTTGAAGCTCGTAAGAGGACAAACTGCCACATCTTCCCACACCCGCGATCTCTTGTCAATGTTTGTGTAGCATATGACCAACTGCTTGCTGTAACGACGTTTTATATTGTCTAGAAGTGGAATATTTGTTGATACGTAGTACACAATGGAGCAAAAGTTTCAAGCACAAGTGTTTACCTAAGTACAGTGACATGTAACCTGCCAGGCGATAAAGTAAAGTCCACGAAGATGTTCTTGATTAGTGGCTCAATAAAACATGAAACCTGAAGTAGCCAGTGTGTCGTGTATTGTGGGCAACTCTAGGCTACACTCGTGTGACCTTGGACGCGGATTAATGAAACTGCAATAAGGTAATCTTGGAATAATTTCATGTCGGCTCTAGTGCTTATCAATAATGGTGGTTGCATGATGAACCTGTAGCTACAACATCCTGTTCTCCAGAGCTGTAATTGTAACTCCAAGACGACTATCTGCTGATGCGAAGCTTGAGTGTGAGATAAGAGATTGTGGTCAGCTCTTATCAACGAGGGCTTCAGCGCTGGAGAGAGGCGACATGAGGTGACTATGGAGCAGAGCCGGAATGAAGGGGCGGGAGAAACGGAAGATCCCTGAGAAAACCCGCTGACCAACAGCATCATCCGGCACGATTCCCACAAGCGAAGATCCTAGGACCGACCCCGTCGGGAATCGAATCCACATCGCCTTGGTGGGAGGCGAATGGTCTGACTATTCGTCCACCGCAGCCCCGTGAATCTTGACTCTGGTTCACATTTCAGCGATATAAACCCGCAGGAAACAAGTCCGCGTGGTATGTTTATAGTCACTGTAAGCAGAAAGTAAGGGAAGCTATATGGGCGGTGCGAATACCAGAATAAAACATAATATCGGCATTATGCATGGAATAATATCTTGGCGCGCAATATTTATCAATGTCCCTTTACGGAGCAAATTTTTAGTTTTATTTATGGGAAGTATGGCGTAAAATATGACAACTGTTTTCACCTACAAAAATTACCTCTGGAAAACGTTGTAAATGTGGATGCAAAAATGTAGTGCCTACATTTATCTGCACGTTATAGTTAGGAACAAATAAACGGCTGTCAGTTCAATATCTGGCCGTCAGGTGACGAGCGGTATGTGTGCATTTGCATTAGTTCGTACATAATTTGTCTGTATTGACATTTAGCTCGTCAGAATATAAGTTTAATATTATAAGAGCAGCAAAACGATGACAAACTTCTGTAAACAGTTTGTGAATTGTGTGAGTAATATATGTTCAAGCGTTATAACGGGTTCACATAACATCAAACAGTAACATCTCGAGCCTACACAACTGAAGAAACATTCAGTTAATTAAGCATGTATGCTAGTCACTCCTAAGATTGGCTTCGTTAGAATGTTTAATATTAGTATTATATATTGTGCTTGTCATTCGTTCTAAAGTAGTCACGTATTACACGTAGTTAGTTTAATTTACAGAAGATAACATGCCTATGATTTGCGCTATTGTCATTTCTGAATCACGTAAATAAACATGAGCACTTTTGTGAACATTACGTTCTAACTCGATGTTAGACGTACATCGTTCATACATTGTAAATAACTGTGGGGCAGGAAGGAGAGAGGGAGGGTAGGTACGTCTCAACTGCAGTGACGCCCGTGTTCTATATTTTATCATTACGAAATACAAATATAAATAAAATTGAAAACAAATAATAAATACATCCAACATGGTAGTGAAGGTTCCATCTTGACGGCCCATTACTTCAGAGTGCTCTACCGGTATCGAAGTTCGACGCGCGCTTACTCTTGCACGTACGAAAACAAAATTGCTGCTTGTCATCAAACAATGCTATTAGAATGACAGAAGGGCGACAGAAAATGTCTATATATTGTGGCTGACCGATACATTAATGACAGTGAATAAAATGGAAGCAGTGTTACCAACACATCACAAGACCGGCTGGTACCAGAGAAATAACATTTGATACATATGGTTATTTTCAGGCAGGAAATGTAATAAAATTTTTTTATATTTAGCGTTAATTGCAATAAACGTAATTTTTGTAGGTGACGTAGTAGTTGGCAGTGGATAAACAGTCTACAAGAATGTACACAGGTTTCCAAAACAACACTGAGACATTGCGTAGTACACAATGTGAGTTTTATGTTTACATACGTTTTGTCTAAAATCACCATTATTATTATTATTATTATTATTATTATTATTATTATTATTATTATTAAGTGTAGAAGAGCGAAATAATGTTTTAATTATAAAAAATGAAAGGCAAGCGGTCATCATCGCCAGCAAGACGTTATAAACGTTGGAAGCACAATACCACAGTGCATTTCCAGCACAATACCACAGAGTATAGCAATCACAATACCACAGTGTATAACCAGCACAATACCACAGAGAATAAAAAGCACAATACCACAATGCATAACAAGCTCAAAACCACAGAGTACAACAAGCACAATACCACAGAGTATAACAAGCACAATACCACTGAGTATAGCAAGCACAATACCACAGTGAATAGCAAGCACAATACCACAGAGTATAGCAAGCACAATACAACAGTGTAGAGCAAGCACATTACCACAGTGTAGAGCAAGCACA
>PNEQ01133578.1:0-11223 GCA_003012365.1 Medauroidea extradentata | reverse complement strand
AGAATACCACAAGTGCAGATCGCTCAAAGTTTGATCACATCAATATAAAGAATGCCAGAGTTTATTTGAACTCTGAAAGTTTTCCATACGTGGACTTGAACGCAAATTTCAGTAATGGTTCTTTCATGTTGGCATACCAAATGTTTGCAGATTTTCAGAAATCATACTATGGACACGACGCATCAACAACACTCGAACCTGATGAGTTTATGAACAGTGCCCCGCTCCTTGTATTTGATGTAAGTAAACAAGACGATCGTATAAACACAGGAGTAATTGATTGTCGCATTGAAATGACTGCTGCGGAGAATATACCTGCCAGCACACAGGCCTATGCACTTATTATCCATGACCGTTTGGCAACCTACAATGCAAGAGATAAAGTGGTGAAAATACTAATATAAGCTCAGTTCGATCTTGGACGTCAACATGTACCCAAGCATCCAGGGCTTCCAGTCTCAACTCGGATTTATTCTTAAAGAGGTTAGCATAGCATACAATGATGGAAAAGTGACAACGCATAGCTTCCTACCACCATTTCATTGGAAGTTGTTGGATAAGAAAAGTATGCACACAAATAAATGGCTTACAAAAAATTATCACGGACTAAACTGGGAAGATGGATATGAGGATTATGAAAAAATTGAAGATGTATTAACTGAAATTATAGGCGATGAAGTTGTCTTTGTTGCTGGAGCGGAGCAGAAAAAATGGCTAAGTATTTATTGCAATGAAAATGTTAATATTATAGACTTGCAAACTACGTACTAGTGTCCGTCGCTTCGCTACTTGAAAGCAAAGTTCGACAAGCCTGAACACGCCTGCGAGTCGTGCGAGCGGGACCTGACCTGCTCCCGCCTGAACGTGCTATTGCTACGGCTGTGGTGTTTGGGAACCCCAGTGACATGTGCTAGAGTGATGTCAGGGTAGATAGTATATAGCAGGCTTGGATGGGAGGCCGCTCAGTCTGTCGCAACCGCTTGGTCTAGTTACTACATTACACCGTGCAGCTTGGTGAATAATGAACACCAGATTTCGACCAGAAGAGTTCCACGACTACATCGATGCGGAAGTTGGTTTTCGCCGGGTGCACTACATACCTGTTGGTCTTCCAGATCGTCTAGAATTCTGCAATGGACTTGAACACTTTCTGTGGGTCAACGACAAAGATGTGTTCAGTGTGACGCCTATTCCCTGTAAGTTTGTAGACTGCCCAGTTTTCCATTTCCGTCCAGATAGCCAGCTACCATCCACAACTGAGGAGCTTATTAATCGAGCTAAAGGTGAGATCATCATTCGCCACAACAGTGAGAGTTGTATCTCCTACAAACTAAGGCGTGATGAACAAGTTATTCGCTGGTTGGAAAGGTGCAGTGGGTGGACCCACGCTGCCATTTTGAACAAAGGGAAAGATCGGTGGACGTATCCCTGTACGCCTCTGATGTGTGAAGTGTATTTGTCATCATAGTAAACCCGTTAATCCCTCATCATCATGTACAGGGGCCATGGAACTGAAAGTTTTCTGTTTTCATGTATCAAGCAAGAAGTTTACAAGAATCGTAGAAAAATGATAGAAGATCCCAAGTACAGTCATATAAACTTTAGTGACAAAGTTCGCAATGACATTTATGAATACGTTAGTCAAGAAGAACACAATGACATTTTTGAAGACTATGAAGACTCTGAAGACTACAAACCAGTACTACAGCCTGACCCTACCAAGGAGGAAGCTATACCTCGCCCCATGTTCGAGCCCTGGTCAGATAACTATGCCTACGTGGTCACCAGCAAACAGTGTGTAATTTATGAAATTCAATTTGAAAGTGAAGAGGGCAGTAGTGATGTTCTAAACAGAACTTATTTTGAAATGTGTAGAGATGGCAACCATTTTCATGTAATGTTCAACCCCTTCTCACCACGAACTACTAGCAATGTTACAGCTTGTTTTGCGTGTGATGTTGATGACTGCCCAGTTAATTTGTGCAAACCATTTTTGCCACTACCATTGACTCTGGACCAAATGAAATCAGGTGTTGAGACACCAGAGCATGTTGTTGTTGAGGATAAATGTGATGGACTGCAACATATCATAAGTGTAACAACATGTACACATATGCAATGCCTTACAGCAGGTTGTGCTTCTCACCTGTGCCCTGTGTATAGAGAAAAACTGTTGCAAGAAATTGAATTCTCACCATCAAATTTTCTGAAGAGTTATTACAAAAGAAAAATGTAAATATATGTCGGTGAAGACAATACTTAATTATCAGTCAAGATGGGGTAGGCAACATGTAACGACGAGTCTGCAAGTGAAAACGAAGCAGAAATTTCTGGAAGTTTGTTCTGCTACATCAAGTGTCATTTCAGTCGTATGTGTACAAGAATATGGGACATTCTGACAAGTTTTCCATGTAGAAGATGAAACCCCAGTACCCCCCTCCACCACACCTCCACCACTGCTCCACCACACCACCACCACCGCTCCACCACACCACCACCACTGCTCCACCACACCTTACCACCACTCCACCACACCTCCACCACCACTCCACCACTGCTCCACCCCTCCACCATTTTGTGAAGGCACTCAGTTCTCTGTAGACCAGCAACGTGACAACATGCAGCGCTTCTCTCCTGCTGAGCACTACGATCACGTAAAGCCTGGAGATCAGTGTGTGGAGTATTCCTACTGGGATGGTGAAGGCAACTACCACGAATACACTGAAGAGTGCAACTTGGGCGAACATTGGCTGTATGCACATTATCCTACGAGTTGGGAACATTGTCAAGAAATGATTGGCTGCTGCCCTGAAGGGAAATGTGTTGTGTTCAACATGCGGAGCAATACACCGCTTCCTGCCTCCAATGAAGACGTAATAGCTCATGCACTTCTGCAAAAGCAATAAACTATGCAGAGACTGTTGTCGCCAGACTTCTCCGAGACTGAAGCTGCCTCTACTTCCTGTGACGATGCTGCAGATGGTGACCATATTCTAAGTTACGATGTTGGAGCCCAGACAGCCATGGAAGGACAGGATGTTGTTGGTGATTCTACATTTATGTGTCCTGTTGTAGGAGAAGACTACCTTGCTTCCTTGGTACGAAAACATGTACGTGCAATACTCAAAGACATTTTAAAAGTACTTGAAGATTCATGATGTATGTAAATATTTGTTGTGGTAATATGTGGTTGGACTCTTGTATATGATGGGAAATGCTAGTATGATGTATGTACGTGTATATATGTATTACATGGAGAAAAAAAAATAAACATGATAAAAAGAATTTTCATGACTTTTATTTCCTAGCAATTTAGTAAAACCTCCTTTAATGTAAACAGTGTTGTATAAGTGTTAGTAAACCAAAATATTGATTTCTGAAAATTATTTATAAACTGAGTCTGAAATCAACAATTACTACTACTACTTACAAGTTAAAGTACGAAAAAATACAAGTTCAAGTTGTATAGAGTTGTACAAGACTTTTGTGAGGTAAGAAATTTTCAGCTACAAAGCTACAAGGTAACTATGTTCAAACATGTGATGTCGTAACAAGCATCTGGAATGTCTCGCAAGTGTGTCACGAGCAATGATTCATTGCCGCGAGCCCTCCTGAGCGAGCCCCTATCTCCAGCCCCATCAGAGTGGCGAGGCCAAGAGAAGTGTTGCAATACCCTGGTGACTAGAGGAGTGCTATAAGGAGTAGGAGGAGGGGAGGAGGCGGAGGAGGTAGAAAAAGGAAAGGGGGCGGAGGAGGAGGGGGATCTTTCGAATGCCTGTACAGACTTGCTCTCACGACACAATACCTTACTCACATATGGGGAAGTACTGCCCAGGTGCTGTGGACCTGTGCAGACCTGTACTGGACACTGCTTGTGATATCACCTTGCTTGCACCACAGGTGTGACTCGCCTCGAGCATTCACGAACCTGTTCAAACCTGTAATGACTTTTACTGGTCTGTGCCAGTATAGGGTTTTCCAGATCTTTTTACTGTTCAGCCAATAGCAACACTGGATTTTCAAACACGACCATATATGGAGTGGGCTGTTATACCCCTCACCTCCACATCTACCCCCTCCACCACCACCACCACTCCCTCTACCACCACCACATGCTCATAAAATGTGCTGTGAGGCCTGGTTTTCTCAGTCTTTCTTCATCGTTCGTCGATTGTTCATCGAGTTTACTGTTCGCCAAACTGCTTTCATCGTCATATTGATTTATAGTTACATTTCATTCTTCACTCTTTATCATCATACTAAAGTTTCATATCTCACCTTAATTCATTATACTAACATTTCATTTTCACCTTATTCATCATTTTATTTTCGCATCTTCGATCTTCAGTGTTTGAAGTTTGGATTTCCTCCTGGTTCAGCATCGAGCAGCCATCGCGCGTTCCGCTCCAGTTGAGGCATCTTTCAAATACTTTAGCGTCGAGCTGCCATCGCGCGTTCTGCTACAGTGAAGAAGTCATCTACTGCACTACTTCAGCAATGGATGCTTCAACATCTGCTGTCGCACGTCCGAACCTTCAGTGCAGGTATTGTGAGCAGAGATTTACTGTTCGCTGTAATGTTCTGCGCCACGAGCGGAACTGTACAGCCAATGAGTCTAGAGAAGCCCTGCAAATTTGCTACCAGTGCGGGAAGGCCATTGCTCGGAAGGATGGTATGTCCAAGCACTTGCGTTCCTGCCAAGGAAATATTGTTCAACCTGCTGCATCTCACTGCAAGTTCTGTAATGTTGTGTTTGCTCATGTCGGGGATGCACGACGTCACGAGACTTCTTGCAAGTTTAATTCAGGGAAGAAGACCTTCGCATGTACCAAGTGTCAGAAGGAGTTTACCAGAGCAGATGTTCTTTCAAGACATGCTGCCAAGTGTAGTGGGCCTGCTCTGAAGATACAGCTTGCGGGTACTTGTGTCCAGCCAGTAGCTGCCAAACGTCGTCGCCTGGATCAAGCAGGACCATCTAGTGTACCACAACCAAGCCCCCCACCTCATCCACGGATTGTTGCTGGAGCTGGTTCAGCAACAGTGCACGGGTTTGTGGAAGCTGAGATAGCTTTTAGAGGAAACTTGCGAACCTTTGTGGCTGAGAACACATCTACCCAGGCCCAAGATATCTGCAGTTACTTGGAAGGGATGCGAGGAAAAATAATTGGACAGCTAATTGAGGAGATCAATACACATGGTCCCATAAAATTTAATATGTGGCTTGAGTGTTTATATGGCAAGCCAGAGCCACATGAGGATGAGGAAGACCAGAGAGCCTTTAAGACCAAAAATATTCCTCTTTACAACATTGATGATGTCGAGGAAGCTGTTGCAGCCAGCTTGGAGAAGATATGCCAGGAAGAGGGAGACTACATGGGGAAAGGTAGTGGTTGGACTCTGACTGCAGTTAAGCATCTTCAGCTCGGCATCAATAAGCTCGACCCTCTGCGTGCCTCCAGCTATATTGACCTGCCACTAGACATCAAGACTCGGGAAGCCATCATCAACCCTACGAATGACATCACCAGTGCTTCAAGTGGTCACTCCTTGCTCGCTTTGTGGTTGGTACACACCCTGAACGAGTGGACCAGCGGTACCTTGACCTGGAATCTAAGTTCAATTTTGCAGGGATCGAGTTTCCTACACCATTGCGCCAGATCAAAACCTTCGAGATAAATAATCCAGAAGTAAAAGTCAATGTGTTTACTTTAAATGATGACATGAAAGTTATTCCTGTACGGATCGTGAATGAAGAGAAACAAGATCATTTTGACCTGCTGCTCCTCACAGCTGAATCCAACAGCCACTCACCTACATCAAAAACTTTTCTCGCCTCATCCGACTTCAGGTCACTGCTCATGAAGGTGTAATTCATGTGTGTAAGAGGTGTCTTACCTACTACCATGACATACCTCGTGTGACTGGTCTTTCAGGCAAACAGTGTCTTGAAGAGCACAAGAAATATTGCAAGCCTCATGCTCCTGTTCGTGTTACAATGCCTCAGAATGAGAAAATGGACGGAGGCCTACACTGAAATTTAAGAACTACCAAAATGCGGACAAACTTCCTATTGTAGTGTATGCAGACTTCGAGGCGATGCTACTTCCTGTTCACACTTCTCAACCAAACCCTGCTACATCGCATACCTATGCATACCAAAAGCATGTTCCATATAGCTATGCATTGTATGTGCATGTGGACAATGACAAGATTCCTGCTGCAAAAACTATGTTTACCGACAAAGCCCATACTCTACAGGGGAACAGAAGATGAACCTGATGTTTCGAAAAAGTTCATTCAAAATGTAGTTGAAATTGCAAGAAAAGAAAAGGTGTTATATGAAGTGAGCGAGCCCATGAAAGCCTTGAGCAATCTTGAGTTGCTCTATTATCTGTCTGCCGAGGAGTGCTGTTACTGCTCTTCCACCTTCACAAAAAATAATCATAAGGTGTATGACCATTGCCATTTTTCAGGCAAGTATCTGGGCCCTGCGTGCAATGAATGTAACATGCTCCGTCGCCGTCCGAAGAAGCTTCCGGTATTATTCCATAACTTGAGTTATGATGAGCACTTTATCGTCAAGGAGCTAGCTTATGATGATAAAGATATTTTCATAACTCAGCATTCGGAAGAGAAGCTCATTACTTTTTCGAAGCAGCTTGGGGACCGATTCGCTATCCAGTTCATAGATACTTTTCGTTTCATGTCGTCCAGTCTTGCACAGCTAGCTGAGAACCTACCTGTTAGCCAGTTCACCAACACCGCCAAGTTCTACAGATCTGAGGAGATGGAGCTGGTAAGGAGAAAAGGTGTTTTCCCTCATGACTATGTTACATTGTGGGGAAAACTTGAAGAAACTTAGCTACCCAAGAAGGAACACTTCTACAACCGACTCACCGATTCTTGCATAGATACTGATTTTATTCATGCATCGAATGTTTGGTCCAAATTCGGTTACAAGACATTAGGCAACTACAGTGATGTGTACCTCATGACAGACGTTTTTCTCCTGTGCGATGTCTTTGAAGATTTTAGGCGGCTGTGTATTAGTACATATGGACTTGACTGTACTCACTACATTAGTCTTCCTGGTTTCTCTTTCGATGCAATGCTGCGCATGACAGGCGTTGAACTAGAGCTGCTAGTCGAGTACGATATGTATATGTTTTTAGAGTCTGGGATCCGGGGAGGTGTAGCACAATGCATTAACCGCCATATTGTAGCAAATAATACCTATACTCCAGACTCGTACGATGCCTCTAAGCCATCTCAATACATACAATATTTGGATGCCAACAATTTGTATGGATGGGCGATGTGTTTGCCACTACCTCTGCGGGACTTTGAATGGGTGGAAACTGACATTGATTTTATGCAGGTGCCAGAAGATGGACCATTAGGATACATCATAGAATGTGATGTCGAATACCCGGCTGAGCTCCACAGAGCACATAAGGACTTGCCTTTTCTTCCTGTGAATCAGTGCCCTCCTGGAAGCAAACAGAAGAAATTAATAACTACTCTGGAAGAAAAGAAGAACTATGTAGTACACTACCAAAATCTCAAGCAGGCAGTCCAGCATGGATTGAAGGTGGTGAAAGTACATAGGGTTCTTCGATTCGAGCAGAGTCCCTGGCTCAAACCTTATATTGAGCTGAACACCGCAAAGCGCCAAGCTGCCAAAAATGAATTCGAGAAGGATTTCTTCAAACTTGCCAATAACTCGGTCTTTGGTAAGTTGATGGAGAATAAGAGAAGAAGGCAGCGAATGGAACTTGTTTGCCGAGACACATGTGTGAAGAAGCTCATCGCGAAACCATCATTCAAGGATAGAGTAATTTACTCCGAGCTCTTGTCCCTGGTAATGATGGAGAAAGAAGATATTCTGTTCGACAAGCCGATATATGCAGGTTTTGCAGTGTTGGACCTCTCCAAGACTTTAATGTATCGCTTCCATTACGATGTGATGAAGGTCCGTTATGGGGATAACATTGAGCTCTCATACATGGATACAGACTCTTTCATCTATGCCATTAAAACTCGGGATTTTTATCATGACTTAACTGCAGACCCAAGCTTCATATCGGAATTCGACACCAGTTCATACCCTCCTAATCATCCCAGCTACTCAATCACCAACAGGAAAGTGTTAAGGAAGTTTAATGACGAGTGTGGTGGGGGGATCATGGCGAAATTTGTGGGACTGAGAGCAAAACTCTACTGCTACAGGTGTGTTGACAAAGAAGTTAAGAGAGCTAAAGGGGTCCAGAAGTCTGCTTTGCATAAGAAAATTTCTTTTGAAGACTACAAGACTGTGTTGTTCCAGCAGCAAGACACGAAGCGGGTCTATGTCAATGCCATCCGAACACATCAGCATAAAATGTTCTCTGAATGTACAAACAAGATTGCTTCAACATGGAGAGATGATAAGAGGATCATCTGTGATGATGGATTTCATACTCTTCCTTACGGCTACATTGAGGTATAATTATTCACAATCTTCTGTATGTAGTATTCTTGTAAATATGAAACCATGTATATAGTTTTCATAGAATATTGCATTTGATTTTTTTTTTGTGATGTATATAGTTTTCTTGGGTTGTGAGTTTCTGCGTTGATATTTTTTCACTTTGTTTGTGAGGTGTAAATAATGGTTTGTGAGTTTCAGCGTTGTAAACCTGCCTGCACTACTTTAGAACAGTAGTGTTGCCGGTCCCAAGCCCGGGTAAAAGGTGAGGGCAACAACAGGTACCGTATATGAGAGATGCGATGGTTATTCCAGTGCAAAGGCTTCCCAGAATGAAGGCATCTGCAGAAGAGCGGTGAGGACTAGTCCAGCCACCTCCATAATTGTAAATATGTATATAGTGTAGGGATTGTATATAGTGTTAATAAATGTAATTATTTTAAAACTTAAAATTGTGTGTGTTGAGAGACATTATTCACCTATCATAACTTTTCTTAAAGAGCATCAGATGCAACAGTCCTTGTACACTTAATCAGTGATTACATAGAACACAATTACATTACTATAAAAGGTTTTACAGAATGAAATTAATATTATTGATGGTGGTGATATATAATACTTGTCCAGACTTGTGTATTTTGCCTGCTCTAGGTTAATATTTAAAAAAATAATAATATTGGTGATAGAGGCGAGAGTCCATATAATATAGCATACACTATTAGCCCTTAAACACATGGTGGAGTCGAATCAAGTGAGTAAATAGGAAAAAAAATTGGCGGCTCAAAGTAGCGCCTCGGGTGGTCATTCCTAGAACTAAATATAATAATAGATTACTTGGCGGAGGAATTTTAAACATTAAATATGGCCACCTCCAGAACATGTAAACAAATGACTGTTGAAAATTGGTGGGAAAAGTATTCCAAGATGGCGGGGTATAAATTATTCCAAGATGGCGGATGGTTTAAAATTATTTTTTAGATTTTTTTTTAATTTTGGAAATTTTGGAAAATTTTGAAAGTGACGTAATCCAAGGTGGCGACCGAAAACAAGATGGCGGCCGGAAACAAGATGGCGGCAGTGACGTCATCCAAGATGGCGGCGATGATGTAATCCAAGATGGCGGCACGAATCCGAGAATCCGAAGCCACCAGCCACTTGTCCTCGGACCGACATAACCTATCTACTCCAGTCGTATTGGTTCTAGTGTCGTCTGCTAGATAGCATTGATGTTGTATGTACTACTGGATTAGTCCGTCTCCATTTCCAAGTATCACCATTAAGAGCGCTACCGCACCTAACCTAACTTGACTTGACCTGTCATTCTAACAAGTTACATTTCTAGCCTTGTTTCTGTTCTTCGTTTAACCTAACACTTATTTTCTCTTGTATGTCTGTCTTGTATCATAGTACACTGCTAGGAATTCTTCTAGTATGTTGCATTATCATAAGACGTTGAATGTGTTCCACTCGTGTAGGTATTGGAATTTTTTTCCTGTAAGGTGTTTATAAGTAGTGTACGTTAGTACTATTTTACCTCTAGTAATACATGTCTTCTCCTAATTCTTGGAAAACTTTATTCTTGCTATGATTTGTTAGGGCTTGGTAGAATTTATGTTACGGCTAGGCCATTTATTTAATATGTTTTTAATGCTGAAATCATAACTTAACCTGACCTACCTGACCTCCTACCATGTTACATATATAACCTTGTATCCGTCTATTTCTTTAACCTAATACTTTTTTTCCTTTGTTTGTATATAACTAACAGTTTTTTTTCTATGTATAAATTTTAAGTATTTTTTATCATGTTTTACCTTTTACACTTGCTCGACTTCTTGGAATTTATATTTTTGTCCTGTACCTGTTCTGTGAGTTAGTTTCTCATTTTTTTTTAATTTATTAACATTTATGCTGTTACTTTCGTATATGTAAGTTTCACCTTGAAATGCTTGATAATATTTTTATTTTTATTGCTTATGTGTAGAAGGAATGGTCAGTTTGTTTTGTGTTCAACTTTTTATACGTTATATTTCTGTTCTTTAAATATTTTCCCCTTTCATATAGGTGTTTTATGTACGTTATCCTTTTTCTCTCTCTCTCACTCCCTGTCTCCCACCCTGTCTTCCTCCCTCTCTCTTACTCTTTCCCTCTCTCTCTTATTCTCTCGCTCTCCCTCTCTCGTGATCTCTTATTCTCTCGTGTTCTCTCCCTCTCTCTCTCTTTCCCTCTCCTTCCCTCTAGGATATTGCATGTTGGTTTTTCTGTGTTAGACTTTAATGATTGTTTTTCGTTTTATTATATTTGGTTTGAGACAATTTCTTCTGTGTTGAACTTTGGTATACGATTTCTAGTATCGCACAGAAACTTTGCGTACTTTGGTTTAAGTATTTTCTTGTCTGTAAGTAATTGTATATGTTTTGTCTGTATCTAGATCTTGGAAATACTGTTTATGTTAAACTTCCATTGTAACATTTTCCATTGTAACATTTAGACCATCCAATATTTTACTCTATATGTTATGTGACCAAAAATTTTAATTAAATAAAACGCGATTAGTTGTTTGGCCTATGGTTCTTCAGTTATATGGTTTAATTTATACTACTACACACCGACCTTATGTTGGAATTAGAAAACATCCATACCATTGTATTAGAATCTGGAGTATTTTGTACCAGTCAACATATATTATTGTAGCATTTTGTAACCTAACCATGCACTAACTCTACCTTTTTCTGACACTTATAATAATGAACTCA
>PNEQ01133577.1:0-11222 GCA_003012365.1 Medauroidea extradentata | reverse complement strand
ATAATGGAAATTACCTGTTTCCCCTTATGTTATCGTATATTTATATGATTATTATGTTATGGTCCATACCAAATAAACTGTACGTCCTGTAAACTTTTCATGGTTATCTTATGATTCAGTACACCAAACATAGTGGAAATAACCCTTCACCATTCATGTTATTTTTTTAAAAAAATTATTTGTCGACCAGTGTTATTTTTTGAATATCCATGTCCACTGTAGTACTGGATACTAGCCTAAGGAACTTGGTTCAGGGGAAATACCTAGGAACAATATTGCCTCTGATTTTGAATTTCCATCCAGTTATGAATGTTATAACCAAACAGGAGAAGTTAGAAATAGCAAAGCGTAGGTTGGAGGAGAAAGCTAGAAGTGGACTGGTGACTAATTTGTTTTCTTTTAGATAAGTGTATGTTTTGCCTGTGATTATAATATGACTTATTTGGCCTTTTTGTGTCTCTCACTAAATGTTTAATGGATAAATATGTCTGTGAATTACTGTAACGAATTTGTACCATTTTCAGTACTATTTGTGCCAAAGGCAAACTGACACTGATTTAGAATATACTATATGAATTTCTGTTGAAGTGATTGGTCTCATTCTTAAGAGGGTGTGGTAAATAATTCAACACTAAAAGCATTAATCTATAACTATAGGTTTCTTGAAGCCAATTTGCGAAAATTAAACAACAGTAATCGTAGACAATAGTTTTAGCCAACATTTTAAACAGAATTGTTTTGAAGGTTACGAACTTCTGAGACACAACCTTAGACACCGGAACCTCGTACATTTAACTGCAGTGCAAGAGATCATGCGTTAACGAATTAGTAATTTTGGGTAAATATTTACTCAAAAAGTTGACATCCTAGGATTGCCATTGAGTACTATTTAACCAATATTGGCTTTGAAAAAAAGCGCAGAAATTAACTGATGTTTTCAGAGTTTATTTATCTACAAGGCACTCTTAAGTAAACAAGGTACTGATTTACTATGGGAGAAAGACCCTGAATATTGCATAACTGTTATTCTCACTTGTGTGATCCATGGTTCATTGTAGTGCAGAATCAAAAGGAAATGCAGCTACATAATTCCTCTTTGATACTGAGTAAACTTAATTAATGTCAGTTGGAATACTCAAGATTAATATTTTTTGATTAATTGTAACTGTTTCATACCATGTGTTTTCTTTTATAAGGTATATTTTTTAAGTATTGTATTCTTAATGTATGAAGTACAGTAAACTCCCGGTAATTCGCAACACGATTGATTGCGGGATTGGATATATCACGGGTCAAACCATGTCTTCCGATCAAAATTTAATAATTGAGTAATAAATAAATGGCTGAGAGCCGATAATGGTGATTTTGCGTTGTAACTCACAAACTAAGGCATCGGACGGGAAAAATGCTAGGTGTAGAAAATTTCAGCAGTAAAATTCTTAACAAGATATCCTCGTACATTACTTCTCTATCTTGTATGGTTTTTAAGTTATCGGACAGGAGACTCGAGAAAATCCACCGTCCAGCGCGCTCTGCCTCTGGCCACTTGGGCCAGACCGCCGCTGCTGGGAGGGGCGAGACGAGAATACCTGACCAAGACACCCGGATAGCCGGGAGGGGTGGAATACAAGCGCTAGTAATGACAGATGTGATGTGTTAGTCGGAAGGGGGAAAATCACGTGGCCATGAGTATTTCAGTAATTTCCCGGCTGCAAACTTCTTGTAGTCACGTGTGTTGACGAGAGGAGACAAGCCATTGATGACCTTGAGTTACTGAAGCAGTGTTTTTACTGTCAGTTTTGTTCGCGCAAGGTACAATGTCACAGAAATGAAAAACTCATTCTATATCAGATAAACTCAAAATCATTGAGCATGTGAAAAAAGGCGAGACGAAAGCGAGCATAACACGTGAGTGCGGTATTCCTGAAGGTACAATCAGAGGGTGGATGAAAGAGGAACATAAACTAAGAAATTTTGTGGATGTTATAGAAAATGATGTAGGGTTGCAAAGAAAAACAATCAAGTTAGGTGAAAGTAGTGAACTGGATGAATGCCTTTACAGGTGGTTTTTAACTAAACAAAGCGAAGGTATACCATTATCTGGGGCTAATTTGAATGCTCAAGCCGTGAAGTTTCTTAATGATTTGCATGGGAACACTGACTTCAAAGCTTCAGAAGGTTGGTTTTCGCGATGAAAAGCTCGTCACCAAATACAGCAGACAAGCATCGAAGGCGAAGCTCAATCTTCTGATAGTGTGTGTGCAGCAAAATTTCGGGCACAACTGTACAAGGTAATGAACGAAGAAAGTTTGACAGACGATCAGGTGTATAACTGTGACAAGACAGCTTTGTTTTTTCAGCTACTTAGGCCAAAATTTCTAGACTTTCAAAACTGAACAAATAAGTCGGAATTCAAACAAAAAAAGAATAGAGTTACCCTTCTTTTTGCCGTCAACAAATCAGGCACCCACAAACTTAAACCACTGTGCATCTGAAAAATTTGACGTCCAAGATGTTTCAAGCATGTAAACATGAAGTCGTTGCAAGTTACGTACGCGCACACAAAAAATGCATGGATGAAGGCTGAGGTATTTTCCAAGTGGTTTAATGAAGAGTTTGTTCCGTCAGTGAGAAGCCACCTGCGGTCACTCAACTTCAAAGAAAAAGCTAATTTGACACTTGACCACTGCCCAGCACATCCTTCTGCTGATTTGCTGCAGTCACAAGATGGAAAAATAAAAGTTATGTTTTTGCCGAAAATTACCACTGCAATGATCCAGCCCCTCAACCAGGGTATTATAAGAGCATTTAATGCCCACTATCGACGAGAACTTCACAGCGCAATTTTGAGTTCTGACGATGACATGGAGGCTTATCTTAAATCGCTTAACCTTAAGGAGGTTGCGTATGCCGTGGGACTAGCATGGCAAAGTGTTACCCAAGCAACCATTCAGCATTGTTGGAAAAAGTGTTCTTTTTCCATCTGCGAGACGAAGAACTTAAGACAGTGATGAGCCGTTTCTGGGATTTAGTGACAACGATGTACAGTCTGCACGTAATATTGTTGACTCCAACATGACTTTGAATGACTTAGTTAGTGAACTGGGCTGAATGTGGCAGTAGTGATCCGTCGTCGGAGACAGTCGACGATCAAGACATTATTGCAGCTGTGCGGGACAAGAATGATAATTATGAAGACAAATGTGAAACTGCAGTGGACGAAACTGAAGTACCAAGCGTAAGGCAAATAACAAACAATATTGATCAAGTCATTTCATGGTTGGAAAGACAGAGTTAATCTATAATGTCCCGTCGCTTCACCTGGCAAACTTAAAGCATTATGCAGAACAGAAACGCACTGCATTAGTACAGCAAACAAAAATGTCAGATTTTTTTAAAAGAAAAGAACAGACATTTGAGTGATTGTTATTTACAGAATGTACCCTAATTACTTGTGTAAACGCCCCACAATTTAAATGTAAAATTAAGAGCAGATTTTTATTTACCGTCTGTCCCGCTCCATGCTGCGCCGTCTTGACAAGAGCGGGAGCAGTATAGTATTGGTGGGTGAGGTGGGGTAGTTAGTTGAAGAATAATTCTAAAAAGGGGGAGAGGTAGGAGAGATAGTAAGGCGTGGACACTTGCGCAGGTTGGAGCAGGAGGAAACATGATGCCGCAGGGGCGGGAATGTGCACGTGTTGCGAAACACGCAGGCAGAACATGAGTAATTGGACTCGGCAGAGATGCTGCGTGCAAAGCAGGACAGACAGCACAGTGTTTAAACATTACACTCCAGGATCTTCCCATTTAGTGTGGGGCTCTTACACAAACTGTGACTTCAATCTGATTTTTTAACACATTCTACTGTACCATATTAATTAGTATTTTACCGGGCATCTGTATAAATATTTTGTTACAACTTTAACTTACAGGCAAATTACTATTGGGTAGATGATGTATTGTACTATACGCTGATCTTCTAACGTAGGAATAATGTTTTAATATTAAACAATAAAAGTAAAACAGCTGGCTTATTTTTAACCTTTGCTGAGGAATTCACCGTGGTCCTTGTTTACGTGAACTACACCATACCAATTTTGCCGTGAGGTAGTAAACAAGCACCTGAAATTTTTTTTTTGTGGCCTAGCTGCCTTTAAGAGAGGGTGGGGAATCTTATCACTTGCCGACCCGGACCACACACACTTGGCAACTCAACATAGCATTTGGTGGAATAAATACACACTTTGCCTAGGAAACTTGGTACTTGAGTCACTCTTGCTAGAGTATATGAGCCGTACTATGTCCACCCTTTTCACGTCTTCAGTTTCCATTTCACGGCTGTTGTAAATACTAAATGACAGTAAAAAAAATTCTGAAAGGAAGGGTCTGAACGATTTAACAAGTTATGGCTGCATAGTATATTAACAGAACAGTGCTTAGCGACCTGTTAGAGCACAGGTAGGGTTTTATGCCATTTGACCTTGGTCTTTTTGAAACATCGCGGTTATGCAACAACGCGAGTAAAATATATGTCCCCAGACAGCCGCGTTAAATAGGGAGTGTACTGTAATATTTGCTGAGTAATGTTGGAGAGTGTTCCTGTCGGTTCTAGACTATACCTGTCAAAACTTAATATGTTGTGTGCCTGTACAAAAGAAAACAACTCAATTTTCGAAATTTTTCTTTGAGGGGGTTGTGAGGTGCATTGCTTGTACCCACCCAAAGTTTTTCCTGTATATTATCATTTTAGCATTGTTGGGGTGAAGTAGTAGGTGTGTTACCTGGTGTTTCTTTGTCTTTTTTTCATCAAAGTTTAACAATTAAATATCTGGTAGTGTCTGTTTTACCTGTAATATAATTGAATTAATTTGGGACACTGCAAAGTATAGGCCTATTTAAATCAGGTGTTATAACTGCAACAATGCGTACTGATTAGTTATTGTGGTGTTAATTTTCTTTCTGTTGATTATTGTCTTGTTTCTTTGAAAGAAAATTCGAATATTTGTAAAGTATAATATGTTTGTACAGTTCAACAATTCTTGGGACGTTTTTGGAAGAAAGAGTCAGATAAATTACAAATTTAAACTGGCACAAGGATACATTCAACTATTTTAGTGTAAACCTGAATATTTAACCATTGAATTTAACTGCATAAATTTACATAATATTTTTGAACATTAGAGATGACACTGTAAATATCACACATCGGTAATTTATTACTTAATTTTCTTTTATTTCATAAGAAGTTTATTTTGAGTGTTTGTTATTGAAGACGTCTGCCGGGTGGCGCTGTGCGGTGAAAGCTAGATGGGAGTGGGAGTGAGAGAAAAACGGGCGAATGAGGCAGATGTTTTGTTTGAGATGCCGGGAATGTGATTATAATGTGAGTAGAAAATCTACAATTAAAACAACGAGAGTATAATGGTCGGCCGATTTATTTATGTCTTGCGAACTCATAGACATTAATAACTGTGATAGAAAACGATCTTCATGTTCGGCTAGCCGGAGCAAAGATGGGGATTAGACAGCGCTGTTGGTTTCAGTAATGTTGACCCATCACAGAACATGGCGTTTTCTAGCTTCATGAAAAGCATGCAGCTCTTTTTATGCAAGTAAAAATAATCCAACATTGCAAAATTTATGCAAAAATACTCATAACTCAGGAAGAAGTGTAGTAGTATATTTTTATCATAAGAACAATTATTAAACAGGCCCCTTTTAAACTACGGTCACATTAAGTTTTTCTTAATCATTTGTTATTTGTTACTGTACAAAAAATCTTACTGCTAATACATTAACATATTACAATCAACACAAAAAATATATGTGTGATGTGAATGGTGTAAATGGAAACTATACCTATTCTTACCATTTAAAATCCAGGGCATGTCATAAATAATGATGTAAGACAGAAAATATGGATAATAGTTAGTGAATAAACCAATCAAATATTTGATGAATTCCATGTCCAAGTTTGACATTCCTGCGTCTGACATATCAAAAAATAATGATATTGGTTTCCCTTTGTCAAGCCTGGAAAAAAAACACTTTATAATAATTAAAAATAAAAACAATTTTTTATATTATTTCAAAGTATTTTGATACTTCTGCACTTTTGAAAAATCTTTTAAAAACAATTTATGCTTCCAAAATTATTACTTAGTAAAACACATGTTGCACAGTCAAACTTTCTTGCACACCACACACACAGCACACACCACACACACAGCACACACCACACACACAGCACACACCACACACACAGCACACACCACACACACAGCACACACCACACACACACAGCAATGCTGCATACTGCTGCCAGTTTATCAATATGCAGTTAATGTATGTATATTGTGGGTTCAATGCTACAAGTAGATAACTAAGTAGCTGGAGGTATCTACTTCTCACAATAATTGATTTTGTCATACTAATAGTTATGTGTTAAAATGCAAAATTGTGTTACTACAATAATCCTAATTTTAAAATGTGTAATTATATGTACTGTATATATCAATAGCACCAATCATAATGGAAGCGTAGACATTAGTAAATTAACTTAGAAATCGAAAAATTTAGTTACCTAATTGGTGTACTAAGATCACAAATTTTGAATTAAATGACTACTACGTTCAAGTGTATAAATTAAACATACATTGCACCCAAAGGAAAAGAATGTGGATGGTCGTATTTTACAAATATATGTGTAAGCTGGGGTGGAATTCAATCAACAACATTTGTGAGGAGATAAAATATGTTTTTATTAGGTCAGCCCTCAGAAAATGCCTCTACTAAAGCAGAGAGCTGGGGTGGGATCCCAGGCTGTGGACATATTTGTAAACTATGACACAGAATATTCTTATGGGAACAGTAATTTTCGAAATGTGAACTCACATTCTCAAACATTGTACTTCCGCCTCCGCTAGATTAAAAGAATGGAGAAGGTACCTACAGAAACAATTTAATATTTACAAGATTCTTCTGAAATTTTTTCGCACCAAATGCAACCACATAAAGTAATAATTCTGTAAGTATTTTAATTTTTAAGTTTTTTATCTTTGAAAGTAACAAATGTCGCCATAAACATTGAAAACACATATTTATTGGCTAACACGCTTATGACGAAATCGGACAGTTGTTTTTGTTTGCCACTGTGACGTGCACTGGCAAGCAGTCCATCTAACTATTTTTCATATTGCACATTAATTTCATTTTATTCTCTTCTTATACAAATACTTTATTAATATTGTATTTTGTTTGTGACTAATTTTTTAAAGTTAATCAAATATGAGGTGTATCAAGGATTTATACTGTGTGCTCCAACATAATTGGGGATACTAATAAAAAAATTTAAATTTAGTTTATTTTTATTTTCTTTATTAAACTGCTAATGAGAGTATGGCAGCATTCAATTTTACAGCTAAATTTTATTTGTTTTATATCGTGCTTGAACACATTTTAAAGACAATTAAATTTTAAGCATCTTCTTTTCTAAATAATGTTTTAATGTATTTTACTTTGGTTATAATTATGAAAATTTAACTTAGACAATGAGTTTGCCTTCCCTTGGATGTGATTCAACTGGCAGGTGAAAGTTCAGGCGCGAGGAGGCACATAAAGGGGCATGCAGGAACGCAGCCTAGTCAGCGAGCTCTTTGTAGCATCGTGGTGGTACTGCCATGTGCAACGGAGCACTGGCAAGGTGCTGCGCTGCCGACCTACTTGTCCATAGTGCGGTGGAATGTGTCCATAGTGCGGTGGAATGTGTCCATAGTGCGGTGGAATATGTCCCCAATTAACTAAAATTATGTATATTGTCCATCTCTATTTTGGTGAATGGTAATGTATTTATAAGAAAAGCATTGTTGTACCCAAAAATGTTAAGATTTCAAAGTTTACTAATGGGTTTTGTGAGCATTCTAGATCCCTATCACTCCGCCACGGTGCATGGTAAGTCAAAATGTCAGCCCAGGGATCAGCAGTCTGGAACAGTGAGAGCGAAGTCACGGAGGTAGAAAGATAACTGACAGAGTATTTACAGTCGGGGCGTCATGGTGACACAGAGTGGAGGTGCGAGACATGAAGCTGTACGTTGGAGAGGGGCTGTGAAGCCTAGAGGGCGGATTGGCATGTAGAAGCGGCAGTAGCGAGGACCCCTTTTTAAAATTCTATAATACATAGGTGCTCTTAAAAGCAGTACATGTTACAATTATGTAGCTCAAACCCTCTTAGGGTAACACAGTTCATTTTCTTTCAATATTCATTCTACTTTGTGTTGTACAACTGAGGCAAATTGAAGTAGATGAGAAACCTAGACGAACACTCGGGACACCAGCTATGCGGATGCCGACTCCACATCTTAATTTTCCACAACTTAGTATCAGTTGTTAATTTTACTTGTCTGAACTGCATACTGTTGCCTAGCATTGAACTGAGTAGTTCTACCAATGAACTGCCAGTCAATGGAACTGAAGCTGATTGTAATTTTTTTTATTAACTTTCACTGCATAAAACCAAGTCTATCCGGGCAAAAATTATATATAACTTCTGGAGCAGTCACAATTATTCTTCGACCCCCGGTACAACTGCCGGTGCACATAAAGTGGCTGCCCGGGACAGGGACGGTTCCACTTATCAGAAGGGACGGCATCAGAGATAGAAGGCTGCCGTGTCACACCACCCACTCCTCAGGCATTACAGTAGGTTTAGTAATCTTACACTGACTAAAAAACTGGGCAAATTTAATGAACAAGGTTACATAAAAGCTGGGCAAATTTAATGAACAAGGTTACATAAAAGCTAACTTGTAAAATTTGCTTGTTGTCAATGCATGCACATTGCAGCTGAAGATTTTCTTAGTTAATAATCAAGATTTCACTGTTACTGAGTACATGAGTGAAGACAGCAAGGTAACTCTCGCACATTGCGACGTTTGGTAGGTTTGCGTTTATGTCAGTTTTATTCAAATTCCAAAGTGATGATAACTTACAACGAATACATTTTATTGTGTCGAATCCTCTCAAGAATAATACATTTTGGTTTAAAGTCAACCGTATGAAGCTAGCTTGCATCCAAACCATGAACCTACCAAGCTAACAGTTTGAATGCGTCAAAGAAAACCTTCTGGCTCTACAGACTGATGATCTAGCATTCCCATTGCGTGAGTTGGAAAAAAAAACATACATATATTTAGCTATTAAAAATCAATTATTCTTCCCAAGTATTGTTATATTTCTTGTGAGTGACAGTGAGAACTGCCCGCAGCAGTGCTGGCTTCTATTAACAGAAATATGACTGCACAACATTGAGGCAGAGATCATTCCAGTCATCTCACACATTTAGGTTTCAGAACAAACAAGGATAACCATCTTGTGGTGAAATGCCACAGTTGAACCGGACATATCTCTCCCAAGATTCAGTTCCAATAACCAAGAGGGAACACAGTAGAAACTAAAGGAAAAGACAATATAACTACAGACTGCATGGTGGCTACAACTGTTGGGAATATAATTCCCTGACTTTTCCATCCAAGTAGAAAATTTTCCCTGACCAAAAAATTAATTTTACTTTTTTTAACCTAAATTTCTATACTTTTTAAAAGAAATCATTTTTTCTTCTCCCAATTTATTGTACTTTGCTCATAGTACAAGTTTAATGTACTAAAAAGTATAACATTTGCATTGTTTTTAAACAATTCTTGCAATGAGGCAAGTTAAAAATCAAGTAAGTATTATGGATGTATGACACTGCAGCAAATTGTGTCTCACAAAACCAGAGAATACATGCAGACAAACAGAAAAGTTATCAACCAAAGGCATCTTTTTAGTTGTTTACTCTTCTGTTTGTCTGCACGTATTCTTTGGTTTTGTGTGACACACCATTTGTCGTAATAGCGTATGCCCAAAATATTTCTTTGATTTGCAGCATTTGCATGAAAAATTTGTCTCTCAGAAAACACTGATTACTGTATTTTTTTACTTGCATGGTCGCAGCAGATTTTTGACAAATTTTTTGGCCCAAAAAATGGAGTTAATACTTAGAGATATGGAGACACAAAGGTGAATTCATTCCCCTATTTCTAATACATTTGCCTCAGACATGCCAAGCACTAGAAATTGCTACCTCTTTACCATCTTAAAAATGGAGTCTGTTTAAACCACATACTAAACTCCTGACACAATAAATTACAGTGTTACAAAATTAATTGTTTATTTAATCTGTTCACATTTTTTAATCAATCAAATATGTAAGAAATCTCAGTAGTAAATGTTGGTGATTCTAGTAAATGTTAACTATCTTTAAATTCAAATTTATATAGTGGCCTAGCAGTCAACAACCGCAAAATTGTGACTGAGAATTTGTGGAAATAACGCATATATGAAGTGCCGTACGCATCTTTTGAAGAATATTTTACACTGTAATAGCAAATTTTACAATTGTTCATTTAACTAAACCATCAATAAAAAAATATTTATCAACATTTATAAAAGTATACTTAAATTTTACTAGTAAAAAACAATTCTTAACTAGATTTTCATTTTTTATAAATGTTACTTTCATGGCGGCACTTTAAGAAGCCAGTCAACTAAACTGTCCCACTTTAACCCCTTCCCAGGCTAATAATTTATAAAAATATATTCAAAATATATCTAATTTTTTTATTGTACAATATTGTTTGTAGTGTTATAAAATGTACAAAAAAACCTTTATAAGTATTTTTAAAAGCAATATTTTTTTCATAATAAAGTGTTGAAAACTATGGTAATATCCTACCCGAGTATACTCGGGCATCCATATATTTTGATTATTTTCTTAAATAAAAATTGTTATGGCAACTAATTATTAATTTTTATTGTTTGTAATGTATTTCTTAACATTTTAAAAGTGTGTGTGTATATATATATACATACACACACACACACATTCAGAGATGTACAATATTTATGCCAAAAGACAATGAAAAAAAGTATAATTATTGACCCTTGAAAGTAAGAACTTTTCTTGAAAGTTGTAGTAGTGTGATACACTCTGAAGCATGGCGATACACAAAGTGGCACGTTGCACTGTGGGCAGTAGTACCTAGATTCACGCCTTATCCTTTTCCCTTTGCAGTCCCATACTCTGCTACACATCCCACATTGTCTTGTCGGATTTTTCTTTTTGTCTGTTGGTGGTATTGGCTCCGGAAAATGACGCTGAGTCAGACGAGTGGGGTTGAGTGT
>PNEQ01133573.1:0-13010 GCA_003012365.1 Medauroidea extradentata | reverse complement strand
TCTTCATGGGTTTGTGTGGACTGAGCAAGTTTTCATGAGTTTCTATGGACTGAGCAAGTTTTCATGTGATTGTATGGACTTAGCAAGTTTTCATGAAGACAGTGCAAAGGACTGAGCAAGTTTTGAAAAGTACTAGAGTTTTCTGTATCCTACAATACAGGGACTCGGCTAGTTTTCATGTTAAATGCTTTTTAAAAAGATGCACAAACACTTTAACTGTGTCGCTGTGTAGTTAACTCATTTTCGCCAAAAATGGACTTAGCGAGTTTTGGAACTACACTCTTCAATTATAGAATTTAAAACAGATGTCCAAAAAATGACAGCTAATTTTGATTGGAGTATGCTTATTTAGATTTTGCTTAAGTGAATAATTTTCTCTTGTAAAATAAAATCACTTAACAAACAACCAAAATGTTAGCAAAACTTAAGAATGACTGTGTCAAAAACTTGCACACTGTAGAATAATGGATCAGGAGATGCAATGCAAAAAATTACAATTTTACTGGTTTGTAAATGGCAGAACTTGTTACAAACTCTTATACATAATCACAAATATAATATGAGAAGAAAGTTAATTGAAAAATTTCACTAAATATACAACACAAAAATTATATTTTGGATATACTTAAAAAAAACTAGGAATACTGCATTCAAGCTATACTAAAAACTTAACTATTACAAAATTTTACGTTTTAATTAAATTTTCAAGTAGTATGTTTACAACAGCACCCATTAAAAATAATTTTACACCCAAATACCTCATGTATTCAAACTTTAAACATTAAAAACGACACTAACCATTGTATCAAATGAATACACTTACATCAAACTCCACACAACAAAAGTATATAATTAATATTTGAATGAAACTTTAAATATATAAACAACCAACATTATTTTTTTGGCAACCACATATGTACAACAAACATTCACAGCTAAACAAAAACTACTTTTGACCATTACTTAAATACATACTAAAACACTTTAACAAGGTTAAGTACATCCCAGCAGTCTAGGGATTTCATCATTTCTTTGGCACTTATGTAGTACATGTAATGAACAAATAGCCAGGGTTGTCTTGGCCATGAAGACTGAAAACTGACAGTTCTAAGAAAGTAGCACCAGTGTTGATAGTCTCATTTTGCCACAGATGTTCTTACACTAAGAATATAATTTCCTTAATATAAACTGTTAACATATTTACTACAGAAATATCTCTGCTCTGAACCAATGACTATAAATTAAAATTAACACATAAGTATATAAAACAGTTATTTATATTCTGAGATAAGACTGCATTACACACAACTTTATTTTAAAGACAAAATTAGATAAAAAAATATATAAAATGTCAGTTTTGGTACCATGTTAATACATTTTATACTTAAAATTTTGCTGTACAGAAAACATATTTACTAACTCCCACCATGCAAAGGCCATCTAGAGAGCAAATAGGTGTGTGTGTGTATTTATATACAGGATATAAGGAAATTAACAACCCAAACTTCAGGAGGTGATTCTTCATGAAAAAGTAAGCTGACATTACGTTGGACACTTTCTAGACAAGCGAATATTAAGGCAGGCATGAGTCCTTGAAAATGGAATATAAAAATAGTATTTGGTCAAAATACTAAAAAGGTTAGGATTTACATTACAGTTCTGTATGTGATGTTAAGTGTTATTGAGGTCTTTAAAAAGTAAAAAAATTCCGCCTTTTAACTTTTTACTTTCATTAAAATAATAGGGGTGATTACCCTCATGTTGAATAAAATTATTTCACAGTCATGTTTTCCGAACATATTATTTGTCTATTTGAACAGTACTTTTTGCCTATATGCCAGCCGTTGCATTATTGTCACAGCAACAGTTGTGTGAATTTTTTAACAGTTCTCTCTAGGAGTATGCAACAAGAGGACCTTTTTTGTTCCTTACAAAGTCTTGCATGAACAGACAACAAGAAATATTCACAAAAACTGACTGCAAAGTAACTTTATGCAATATGTGGGTGGCCACAATATTTATTTTAATGAAAGGGAAGGTTTGATGTCTGAACTTTAAACATGTTAAAAATCTCAACACTTAAAATCACATACAGAATTGTACTTTAACTCCTAACCAATTTTGTTAGTTTAAATTCCATTTTCAAGGTTTCTTACCTCCCTTAATATTCACTTGTCTTGAAAGTGTCAAAAACAATGTCTTGCTTTTTTAATTAGCCATCACCTTTCAAAGTTTGGGCTATTAATTTCCTTACATCCTGTGTACACACACATTTTAGTATATTTTAGAAACGATAGTCCTAAATGTATGGATGAAATGTACAAATGAACAGTACTAGCACAAAAGACCAATAACTATGGTTCCCAATATGAACAGTTTTTACTGAACATCTTATTTACAGGTTATTGATTTACACACTGGAAAACGTATCCTTCACAAAAACATAACTTTAATAAAGACTCTTGGATCAGTACTGCAATTTTCTGTATGTTACATTTTTCTTTAAATTATGTTATGACTTTGTTCCTGTTTTAGTCTTTCAGTGTATCTGACTGAACTGGTAAATATATTTTGTAGTATTTTTAGCATTACATCTCTAAGACTAAATAGTAGTCTCTAAATTTGAAGGCTGTAATAAGATTTCTAGCTAAAAAATGTTTTTTGTTGCAGTGGGATCAAATTATTGTGAATTCCGTGCACAGGAACATTTAATAATATTGTCAATAATGTTACACTGTTGAGAACTGCAGCTTTTACAATACAATTGCAAATATGAAGCATACAGTTTTAATCTACTAGTAATATTAAAAATTGAAAATAATGTTCTTATTTGACTTACATACAGTAAAACCCTTTTTAAGTAGAGTCTGAATGGACTTAATAATTTAAACTTAATAACCAAAAAAACTATCATAGACAGTCTAATTACAATGGTATTTATATACTCTATGTGGTAAAAATTATTCATACTTATTTACAAGTAAAACTTCATAAATAAAGAGGAAACTTCTTAAGGTTTTAATCTATTGGCATTATGCACGTTTGTGTGTCTGTAAACTTATTACACCATTACGTTGGCTCGCAAAATGTTAATTCTGTATCATATATGTTAATAAAAATTTGATAATCAATTTATCACAGTTGTAAAACATAGTACGAATGATTTGATTCGAAAAAATTTGATGTCAATGAAGCTATGCACATATTTAATGCAACTAAGCATTTTTTTGTAACACAGTAGTACTCTTGTGGGTTTTACAACTAAATGATGTCAGTTGGCCCACATTATTTAGGTTTATTACTCCAGCATCAATTGTACTCATAAACTCATATATTACACAAAAATAACGAAACCAAATGAAATTGATAGCAGTATGGATTGAGATTTTTTGATCACTATACAAGATTGGAGCAAACACATTATTGTTGTATAGTGCGATATTTCTAACACTATTTTGTACTAAAAATATTTTGATGCTAAAATTGTGTCATTTTATTTCAGATGACTGTCTTGAGCTATATCAATAACTTTGATGCAGAAGATACTCTTAACACATACCTTCAGAGCCTCATACAAGCTACTCCCACAGCAAGGAAAAGGAAACATCGACAAAATAATACGGAGTCAAAGCAAAAAGCTCACCACTTTGCATGGTGTTACTCCAAAAATGGTGCAACATTTGTGCTTATTACTAGTTTCTAGAAAGTCACCAAAAGACAGACGAGAGAAATCTGTTGGTTCTCCTCACAATACTGTTCCAAGTGAAACTTGCGTATGTTTTCCTGTAGCACTTTCAAGAGAAGTTAAATTTATCAATTGGAAAGCCTCCAGTTGATGTCTGCTTGTTCAGCAAAGAACGCAAACTGAAAAAATACACAGCCTTCATTTAAATGAGACAGCTAAATGTGTTGCCACAGCAAAGTTGATCATCCGTGATAGATTACATGCAAAATCTCCTCTTACCAAACATTCCTGTAAAGGAGGTATTTCATTATCCCCAGTTGCGAGTTTTTCAGTTTTATGTTCACAATATGTGAAATCAAACAAAGCCAGATTTTACTCATACCATTAGAAGAAAACCTATAAAGAACCAAACCAAGTATGCACCTTTTAAGTGATTACATCAATAAAAGTCTTGGAGAACCTGTTACTGAGCAACATATTGTCTCACTTGGCTGGGCAACATAAACCACACAGTAGTGAACTTTTTATTAGATTAAGTATCCAGTGGGCTATGAAAAAAAAAATCATTACATTCCTATACCGGGATGTTCACTCAATGAATGTGATAGAGACTTCTCTGTCATGAAACATAAAATATGAAAGGAGGGCAGAATATACACTGATCAGTAGATCAGATTGATTGAAGAACCATAAACTACAAACAAATTTTCTATAGAAGAAAATAAAAACTTATGACATTATTGACTTTAAAAAAAGTGGTGGCCCATTTTGTATAATAAGTATGTGCTGTCAGTTTCATCTCTAGGTAAAAATATTGACCAGAAGGATATGTTAGTTTCCTAATTTCTAAATATGTTGAATTTTGACATGATAGCGAAAAACCTGAAATATTTCAAGTTTCTGGGTGGATTAATGACCTAGTATCAGACATCATTCCTTTTGTAATGACGAGCAGGTCTTCGTACAACCTTGCAAATACCAAAAGACAACCCTGCCTACAGTGGGGGAGACTACCTATCAATACAAAAATAGTACAACATCATTCATTACTTAAGTTCCTGACAAACATATGCCTTTCTGCAATGAACTAGTGGACAACTGGCCAACAACTGAAGGAAATGGAATCCCCGCAGAATATTTCTGAAAAAAGTGTAAATAGTCTGCGAAATTATGTTTAACTTCAGAACAACAGTCGTTACATAATACTGATACACTGCAATAAATGTCTTGTGTTTCATGTCTTATATTTGTATAACAATGTTAATGTATGTACCGTAAAATGGGGTGAATAGAAACACAATTTTAAAGCTAAATTTTCGGAATTAATTCAGTTTTAAAAATTCAGTTTTTAGGTAGGCAAGTTAATATTTTCAAGCAAAAAGTGTCAGCTAGGAATTTATTTCAATTTTTGTTTCTATTCACCCCAGTGTTTTTAATCACCCCGTTTTACGGTATACATTTTTGCAAAGTAACCACTGTCATTTGAAAAACAGCACATGTCCAACAATGATTATATTATTTTTAACTAGCACATAGTTTTAAACTCTGCAGAACTTGTGCATAACACATAAATTGAAATTTTTTTCATACCTTAATACACATTTTTTAAATACTGTAGTTATTCAGTTTTTCTCTCTCCTGTAAAATTTAGACTTCTGGACACGTGTCCTTTACAAAATGACCAGTTCAACTGTAAAACATTTTCTTTCATATTTTTAGTATTTTTTAACAAAAAAAATTACATAGATGCCAATATCTTCGAGAAACATTATTAACAGATTATGGTGACTGTAATGTTGAAGTCTGTAACAATTTAGGTAGAAAACAAAAGGCCCTTTAATTACAAGAGGTTGAAAACCACTGACCTAGCAAGTTTCAAAAATTAAATCATAATGATAGGAAGTATTATTACATGCAAATCTAATTTATAAATGAAAATAATACAACGTAAGAAATATAGAAAGAAACGAGCATAAATTGATGCTGAATTACAAAATGTGTTTACATAAAAGGTGTTCAAGTGTGATAAAATCATTATTTTATATTTTTATGGAATATTAGTAGTTTTGTAGATGATCCTTGTGAGTACATTTTACTGTTACAAAACAATTTTATCTCTTACAGTTTTCTCATAACGGAGTGTCAAGGTCAAAATTTGCTTATTACATTGCCATGCAAATAGCGAAAAACAACTCACCTACTCAATAAATAATTCACTGTGAACTAACGTCCTATGAGCTATGCAATAAAACCTGAAAAACCCAAAAGAAAATATTTTGAATTAAAAAAATCTGCAACGTACAGAAAAAAAATTGCCAATTCAGCAATTTTTTTAAAACACAAAAAATAGTTACTAGAATTTTTTGAAATGTGTTATTACATAGCCCATAATACGTTATTTAGCTGTTAATTATTTCATGTACGTAAGTAAATTGGTTTTCACTATTTGCATGGCAGCAGAGCATGCAAATTTTGACTTTGATTCTACGGTATGAGAAAACTACGCCAGCTAAAATTGTTTCGCAAGAGAAAACTGCACTCACAAGTATCGTCTACAAAACTAACACTATTTCATATAAATTGAAAGTTATGACTATCGCACTTCCAGCTACTAATATTTGTACAGTGATACAAAATCTTTCACTTTAGTTATGAAACCATTTAAATAAAGATAATGCAATACATATCAATGTCGGATGGCAAATTTTTAATACATTCACCATCAATGTCACTGAAATATCCAGACAATTTCAAAAATGTTGAAACAAGGAACCAGAGAGGGTTAAACACATTTATGCAGAATCTTCTGAGCTGCACGTATTAATGGCGTTAACGTGCTAAGGTCCATGCAGTTGTCTAAAAATTGATGGTTCAGTAGTTGATCTGCTGTTGCTCGTCGTTCAACATCCACCTGAAGACAACTATCCAAGAAATCCTGAAAGAAAATTTCAGAGAACAATTCAACTTTACATTTAATAGTGTACATGTAATCTGAAAATTACTGAATACATAACCTGTTCTTGGTAATAAAAAAATTTTTTTTTCAAGTCTTATCACTTTTCTAAACATCAAATATAATTCTTCTGAATAACATTTTAAAACACAGCATACATAAATTCACAGTAGCCAATAGACCCTTTAAGTGTTGGACCGATAAATTTAAAGTAAGTAGTGTAGTGTGCATGAGACATTCCGTGTATTTTAGTTGGCAAACCTGACAGTAAAAAAAGAAAAAAGTAGTTGGGGTAAATATGGCATCAACAGAGGATGCAGAGAAAACAACTGTTGATGCATAATCAAAGTAAAAACTAATAAAAGTACGTGTGCAAATTCTTATTTACTACCGTTAAATTAAGAAATCAACAGGTTATGGGCCCAGGTGCGATACTGTTAAAATTGCTAGGATTGTTTTAAGTTACTTGTTAAAATCAACAACGTCTGCAAACGAAATTCCAAAATGGCTGCAGCATCGGACGACTTCGCTTAAGTTGAAAAACTTGTTGGTCATGCGAACTTTAGTATTTGAAAATTCCAAATAACTGTGTTGATGAAAGCTGCAGATGTGTACAGTGTAATAAGCGAAGAAAATGATACCGAAAAACGTGACAAGGATTGGGAAAAGAAGGGTGCCAAGGCACAAAGGTGCATTGTTACTACTATTGACAAAGTTAACATTCAGTTTGATATGTCATGCAACACTGCAAGGGAAATGTTTAAAAAACTGTGCTCAATCTATGAACGAGACAGCAACCACAATAAAAATTCACTACTGTAAGCATTTTTCAACTTTAAAATTAATTCTGTTGCATCAGGCTTCTCAGAACTTCAAAATATGTCTGTTAAATGAAAAGGTTTAGGTCACTGTATTGACGATGAAACAATGATAGGAAAGATTTTGTCATCATTACCGAGTAGCTTCAAATTCTTCTTGACTGCCTGGGATTCAACCCCCAAATGTGTCCAGACCTTGACAAACCTTATTGCTAGGTTGTTAGCAGAAGAAGAACGCACCCATTCAAATAGTGGGTGTGACAATGTTGCATTCAAAACTGTGAATAAGGACACTGTGTGTTACAGATGCAATAACAGGGGCCTCATTTCTAGAAACTGTGTCCTCAAGCCCAAAGCATATAAAATTTGTAAAATGGGACAACCATAGTGAAGAAAACTGCTATTTCAGAAACAAAGGAAATAGAACTGGAGCGCAGGAAAGTTTCAAAGTTGCATTTTTAACAGAATCCATCAGGATGGACCATGAGGGAACATGAATTCTTGACACAGGGTGTACATCACATATGGTCAACACCAGCCAGTTCATGTTGAATGCCAAAAATGTTGACTCTAAAATCACTACATCCAAAGTTTATGAAAATATTTGTGTAAAACTTATGGGTGACATAGAGCATAAAGAATGTGTACTTAAGGATGTGTTGTACATTCCAGGCTTGACGAAAAATTTAATGTCTGTGAACAAAATTACAGAAAGTGGGGACAGTGTTAACTTTGTTGATAACAAAGTGGAGATTAATAAAAGTGGTGTCACAATTATAGGTGTTAAGGATGTCACTGGACTTTATAGCATAAAGCTAACACACTGTGAATAAACATTTCTGACTGAACAAAAACAAATGACTGTAGCCCAGGAGTATTAGGTGAATATTTAAAGAAAGTTCGAAAAAAATAAGGTAAATCTGAAAATTTTGTCATTGATACTAGACACCTTGCTGAACAACATACTGAAATTCCCCTATTTTCCCATGTCGGCATCATATTTTTTTCATGCAAGAATGTCCTAAGTCACCCTAAATGACAAAAGGACGCAAATGTGCCTCCAACAAATATTTGCATCAACTGACATCCACCGGGATTGATTCAAATTAACCACTGGACTACGTCAAAGTTATATATACACAGACACAGCAATAAAATATACTAGAAGTATAAAAAAATTGATTGAACTTTAACAATTCACCAAAAATCATGGAATTCATGCAAAAAACTATCCATTGGGAAAAAAAATACGGCAAATAACAAAAAATAAGCTAAACAAAAACAATTCCTTAAGATTTGAGCTTTTAAACAGTGTATCTCACACTGCTCTGGGACAAACTGTTACCGAGATACGGTTGCTCAAGTACAAGCGCGCGCCACCTAGTGTAGATTCGTTTGTTCCGAACGTACCCCCTAGGTTGCAGGCCGTACCTTACTATATAGTTTCGTACTTCGGTCAGTAGATGGATGTACATATTGAGTACGTTTTATTTGTTTTCCCTACTAACTACAGTTGTGTGTTTGAACTTAACGCAACAGTGTGAGTTATTCGCGTATTGACTAATGTTGTAGGTCTAATGGAAATATAATGGATGAAACATGTTTCCATTGTAAGAAATCATTAAATGAAGGCAATGTTGTGTTTGTGACTCGGGGCGTGAAAGGTCTAATTACCGCAAGTGAAAAGCACTGTGATGGTTTAACAGAAAAATTTTAAGATGCTGAGAAGTACAAAACTCCTATCCGAGTACATTCGGACTGTAGGTAAGTATGTTTTTCTTCAACAATGGTGTGAAAAATCTTTTTGACGCTCTTGTGTGAATATTATTTTACATGTTAGATATTGAACATTACGATTTACTAATTGTTATTTCTCCATAAATACTATTTATTTGTATGTTTAAGTTAATTATGACGTATAATATAATTAGCTATTAACAGTTTTAATAATTCAGATATTTGATTTGACATATTTAAACAAACTTATGTTTTGCAAAGAAACATTTTACTAAAGTGTTTCATATGTCTTAAATCCCCGTGGTATTATGTTCAACAATGGTGATTAATAATTACTAATGTACTCAGTGGCGTAGCCAGGATTTGTGTTTGGAGGGGGAGGTTGAAAGGTACACAGATTACCCACTAAAATGGTGGGGGGGTCCAGGGGGACCTCCCCCGGGAAAATTTGGATTTATAGGTGCAAAAAGGTGCCATTTAAACGGATTTAACACTAAACATACATCTGGTAGTCGTATTAATATTTTTTTAAAATAAAAGTTATTCCCAATAAACTGTTTTTTTATTAAGAAGGGTGGGGGGTTCTGACCCCCCAGTAAACCCCTCCTGGCTACGCCACTGAATGTACCAAAAAGTTGTGTTCACTTCAGAGCATTTTTCAATTCTTTCTCTAATGTAGCCATTAGGCCTACTGTTTTTTGGTATCGGGCACATTAATACAGATGAGAATGTTTCGATTTCCCTGTTACCGGATAATTTACATGATTTTCATATCACTGTAAAACGAAACATCTGAAGCATAAGTTTACATAATTAATTGCAACATCTTATAACAGCAAACTTTAAATTTAAATTTTAATTTTACACAACTAACTTTGTACAACAATAAGTTTCTTTGATAACTCGAAATGTTCGCAGGGTAAGCCGTATACAAAAAAACAGAGAATAGCCAATGAACAAAACAATGTGACTACCGAAAAAGTGTGTTTTAGTTGTTAGAAATCAAATTAACTAATAATTTGTCTGTTTACAAATGGTAGCAGGTCACATGTAGAAGATTAATTTGTGAGCGAATGTAATTTCAAAACTATTTTTATTCTTGTAGGCAATCGTACACAAGGCCATCGAGGATCAAAAAAGATGGAAGCAGTAATATTACGGACACTTGCGCAAATGTAGAAAATGAAAGGCCACTAAGACTGCGATCATCACAACATCCTTTTGTTATTTCTTCTGACTGTCTATTTTGTGGTGAAGAGGCTTCCGAAAGGAAAGAAACTAAAAAAGAAGTCAAGTATAGACGTGTCATTCATGAGGTTACTACGCTTACATTTGGAGATACAGTTATAAAACATGCTGTCGCCCGTAATGACGAATGGGGGAGACGGTTCGAGCTCGAATAGAGACTGTAGATCTTGTTGCTGCCGAAGCTAAGTTCCACCATGACTGCAATAGATTATTTTATTCTTCCAGAAATCTTTCGGTTGCCACTAGTGGTGTGCGTGGAAGGCCACAGGATAAAGACAAACAAGAGTCTTTCCAAAGACTGTGTAAGTACATAGATGAAAATGAAGATTGTCAGTTCAAACTCACTGAACTTGCGGACTTTATGGGTGAAGATGCATATAGCGGCAGTCAACTAAAAGAAAAGCTACTTGATCATTATGGCGATTCAGTTTTCATCACAGAAAAGAAAGGGAGACCTTCGATTGTAAACATAAAGGGAACAGCTAGTGATACACTTTATGACTAGTGGTATTCGGAATGAAAAGCATCCCAAAATGATGAAAGACTTAGAATTGTTCAGGCAGCTGCAGAAATTCTTCTCGAAGACATTCGCAGTCAAATTTATAACAGTGACATCTACCCATGCGATGGAGAGGCTTTAAATGACATGTCACTTCTTCCTTAACACACTAAAGTGCTTACTCGAAAAAATGATAAAAACTATGAGTAAAGAAGAGCATGGAATGTGTCGCAAGAGAGCTGCAATTGGCCAAGCTATATCTGCTTTTCAGCCTCGTTCCTTTATATCTCCATTGCTCCTGGGAGTGGGAGTGTACATTCATCGGCACCATGAATCAAAACAACTGGTTGAAATGTTAAGTAAGTTTTCCTTTTCAGTGGACTACAAAGAAGTACAAAGATATGAATATTCACTTATAGAGAATATCAATACCAAGGATAATATACCTGAAGATGGATATGTACAATATGCATTCGATAATGCTGACTTCAATGTGAGAACAATGACAGGACATGGGACTTTTCATAGCATGGGTGGGTTACGTTTTACCACACCAACCCCAAATGTTCCTCGTTGTGTAATTGCTCGTGTCATGAATCCTCCATCTGCCTCTGAAATTTCTGGTATGGGGACAATTCCTGTAAGATGGTATAGGAGGTCATGTAAACCTGAATTAAAGGGCATCACTGTGAGAGAGCTGAGAAGTATATCGGAAGAGACTCAGAAGTCGGCGGAAAGTGCACTGCTTGTGGATACTTTCTGCATGTCTGGAATGTGGGCTGGAGTTCCTTCCCCCCTTCATGGAATGGTTGCATGAGGAGGATCTTCAACAGTGGAGAGGTACACTGCTTTATGACTCAAGGCGATCCTGTACCATTCATTAACTTGGACCCAGGAAATCCTAGTACGATATACTCAGCATTGCTTTTCGCTCATGATGAATGCAAAAGGAGAAGCCAAGGAAGTTGCGTAGTTACTTTTGATCAACCCCTTTACGCAAAAGCCTCAGACATCATTACAGCAGCACCTGCAGGATATTTGGACACTGTGATTCTTCGATTAGGGGGTTTTCACCTTCTAATGTCTTACTTGGGCTCGATTGGTTATATTATGTCAGGGAGTGGGATTGAACAACTTTGGACACAAGTTTATGCAAAGGCATCTGTTGTTCACATGGTCTGGGTCATGCATATGCTCGTGCACTTAGAGCTCACTTCCTTACAGCAAATGTTTTGACCACAATGCTACTTGAAGACATTCCAGAGATTCAGAACAAGAAAGACGAGCTGCACTCCTTATTTCTTGAAATGATAACCGGTACATCAACAAATGAAGAGCTTAGTACCTCGAAAGTTTGTGAAGACTTACAAAGCATGTTAGCACTAAAAATGAAAGACATCGCCTAAGTTAGTAGGACTGGCAAGCTATGGGTTCAGTACCTCGAACAAGTTAACATTGTGCGCTTGTTCATAAGAGCAGAGCACACTGGTGACTGGAATATTCATCTTCACTGTGTGAAACAAATGTTGCCATATCTTCATGCAGCTGGACATTTTAACTATGCAAAATCTGCTAAGTTGTATGTCCAACAAATGGAGGAGTTGCACTCTAAAATGCCAGCAAAAGAACTGCAGAAGTTCACAGAATATGGGTTCTTCGCTATTCGGCACAGTCATAATATGTGGAGTGGTGTACGGACTGACATGGCCATCGAACAAGACCTCATGCGTCAAATGAAGGTGCAAGGTGGGCTCATTCATGGAAGAGGGATGTCAGACAGTGGTCTAGCACATTTCATTTTCTCATACCCTGCCTGTCTTAGCCTGTGTAGATAAATGGAAAATTTGACTGGAGTATCATGTAGTACATCTGAGCAACATGTTGAACTACGAGAATCTAGGCGTGCAGCAGATGCGCGGGATGCCTTAGCGTTTCGCTTATGGCTGGACACACATTCTCCTTGGTGCGAAATTGACTGTCTCCGTTCCATTGATTCTGGTGTTGTCGGGGATGACAACATCAACTGTGACTGTTCTGTGTCTGTTGGTGTTGTGGCTATGAAGAGTATGG
>PNEQ01133572.1:0-13010 GCA_003012365.1 Medauroidea extradentata | reverse complement strand
GAAAGACAGTGCATGTTTGGCGACGGTTGTGGAAGGGGATGGGAGTTTGAAGAGTTCGACCCTTGCCCGCTAGGGGCCAGCACAAGTTGATGCCCTAGCGATGGTGGCGATTGCGGCGGTGGATTATCCAAGTTCGCCAACACCGTATTAGAAAAATTAACCTAGGCTCGCGACTTCTACCCAGTATATATATTCAAAGCTTTGTTTCCGTGCCTTACGTTCACATCTACAGTTCTGCTTCGTGGCCAGTGATTGGATGTTTTAACTGCCACGTGTATTGTGGTTCTACCTGCAAATAACATATGTTGTTAGGGACCTGCCAAATTCGCGTTATTATTTGGTAACAGGCTAGACTTAGCAGTGCTATATATACAGTATTACAGCATGAGATAACACTGGTCGTAGCCTCTATGTGATAACAGCTACGTGTGAGGCAGCTTTACAGCAAGATGGTCGCTTAAACCTACAACTTGTAATTATTGGACAGATGCATGTTACACGGCAGACCACAGCATTGTTTGCCCATGAGGGAAGTTGGACGAGTATATAACCATTTGGAGAGTGTCGCACGTCGCTACGTATTTTAGAGGCGGGAAAAAATTCGCGGCTTCACTAACCTGTATGTAGGCTAACCTCCACGCGTATCTGTGTATTCATGCAAACAACAGCTGTTTATTAGCTGCTCGCAGATACAGTGGTATGGGCCCGCATTTAATTACATTGTTATTATTCTGGCTATTCAAGGTGGTGTCAAATAAGTCAACGGCCAATTGTGAAGGTAGCACGAGCCGACAGTTGCTGGAATTCTAGCATGTGCCTGAAAGAAAACGCGAATTTTTCATTCACTTATTGTGATTGGCAGAGTCAGATGAAAGATGTCACTTCACACAAACACTGCCAATAACCATGAAGCAAAGCTACAGATGTGCACGTAAGGCACTGGAACAAACTGAGGTAAAATACAGGGACTGGTCACAGTAGATTTTAACCCTACAAGCTCGTTATACACGGCAGATCCTTACTTACTGGCTTGCAGCCACTAGCGGTGTGTCAGAACAGCTGTGATATAATCACAGAAGTGAACGTGAAGTATACATTCTTGACGTCTAACCTGACCTAGAATAATTCCGAGAAATATTCTTTCCTCCACAAATTATTTGTAGATGCCCGGAAAAGTCGCGGGTCCGAGGACCAGCAGGCTGGACTCCACAGTACTGTATACACTATGTCTTCAGATACTAGTACATTGTCTGCTGCTCCATTGAGTGTCCAGTTGTACACGTGACAAGGTAGCACTGGGAGTCAGTGTTCATACACATATGCTATTGGTCCACAATCCTCAAGTGTTTCATTAACTATGATCCAATCGCGGCAGTATTGTAGGCCTACCTATTGCCTTCGCAAGATAATTCGGATAAATTCCTTGTCCGTAACTATCTGAAAGGGTTATATGATCACAGTGTTTAAGAATATTGGAGAGAAATAGCCAGTAAGATGAAAAACTAGTTACACACGCCAATGGGCGTACCCAAGGGGGTGGTTTTGGGGGTTCAAACCCCCTCCGAAATGTCAGTTTCTTTATCTATGTATTATATTTTACATTACAATATGTAGAATATACTACAAAAACAACCCACATGTTAATATTTCATTTAGAGACGTCAAACACAGATGACATGGAAACATTTATGCAAGGTGAGAGTTCAAAACCCGGTCCGAAAACTATTCCTAGGTACGCCCATGCGACACGCCAACAAAATGGCTTCGCTGGCCAGCAACATGGCGGAAACACTTCCCGCCAATCAGCGTAAGACTGATGCTCTGTTAGCCGGCAGCCATGCCAATAGGAAACATGCCATAACGTGCAGGAGCCAAACAGACACGGGGATGTACCAGCAGCCTCTGGCAACCAACAAGATGTGAAGTTCGCTCGTATCTAATAAATCGCCACGTTATATCAACGTCTGTATTACTACGGCCATGAACTTTTCGCGAATATAATTTTTATATATTTTATTTCATTGCTTTACGTGTACATCTGCAGTTCTGCCCGCAAATCGCAGACGTGTGGTGTTGCGATAGCTATATTGTGATTGGCTAAGTCAAATTAAAAACGTCACTTCACAAAGACACGCTGTTAATTACCATGAAGGGGAGATGCAGATGTGCGCGTAAAGCACCGGAACAAACTGGGGCAAAATTCTTTTCGCGAAATATTCGTGGCCCTAGCCATTGGTCACTCTACCGTGGCTCTATTAAGAGGAGTCTTCACCGGTGTAGAATTTCCACCTTTGACGCGTGAGAGTAGCGTAGAGATAAGAGCCAGTGTCCCACGCTTGACGAGAAGCATATCGCCTCTATTCGCAGCGCGCCTGGCGTGCAAGGTTTTCCTTGTAGTCCTACGCGACTTTAAGCGGTGACATCAACATTTTATTTTTGAATAGTATGGTGTAAAGACCAATGCATGCCTCGCTGGAATTCAGGTAATATTTCTGGAGTTACAGCAGTTAAAAAAACAGATTTTAGCAATTTTGAGAGGCCCGAAAATCATGTTTCTAACAAGCGTACTGAATTTTTGAAAACATAGAAGCGTAGTTTCAAGTGTGTGTTCTTTACGTAGATAAACATAATATGAATAAGTTAAGCGGTTTCGCATTAAAAAAAAAAATACGCGTGACTCGCTGCAACATTGTCCATGCACCAGTCGAGGACTCCTCTGAATAAAGTGTTCCCCGCTGTAATCCACGATGTTGTAGGCCAGAGGAAGACGTCGAGAGAGCGAATAGCACTTTGCAGTCAGAAGAATAAAGTGAAATGTCAGAGTATAGACAATGACTTGTAGAGTAAAGGAAGGACGCGAGGGTAGGCAGGTGTATACAGGAGAGACAGAGACAGCTTGAGGCGATGCAGGTCCAGGTCCAGGTCCGGTACAGCCCGAGGCAACACTAGGGTGTGGGGTGGCAGCTGGCCAGCGTCATCTGCCTCCGCCCGCTGTCCCTGTACAACATTCTACAACCACGCAGTACCATACGTGCTTCCCGATAAACTCATCACACACTGCGTTGTAATACACAAGGCCATCAACTTCTCGCGGAAAGTATTTTGCCTCAGTATGTTTGAATGGTTTCACTTGCACATCTGCAACTATGCTTCATGGTTATTGGCAGCGTGTCTATGTGAAGTGCCGTCTCTCATTTGAATGTACCAATCACAATAAGGTTACTGCAACTCCACACGCCTGTGATCTGCGGGTAGAACTCAAGACACGTGACAGAATATCCAATCACGGCAATGGAGAAGAACTGCGCTGAAACTAACTGGGGCGAAATGTTCTCGCGATAAGTTCATGTTCCCGCCAATCGCACGTAAAGTAGTCAAATACGCAAGTGATATCGCATAAATACTGGTGAGCAGTACAATCTTAGATTGTGTTCGTGTGTGTACAGATCAGTGGAGTCTAGTCTGTCACCAATGCTGGCAAACTACTGCTTGACAAACCTAAGTGTAGCCCCGGGTAGGGGAGGTAAGAGCGCTAGTGTTTCGAGGTCGCCGTGTGAAAGCAGTGGAGGGGAATGTCTTGGGACCCTTCCTCCGTATACACTCCGTTCATATTGTAAGCGACCATCTGTAGTGGGGTCTAATAGGCTTGTGCAACCCACAGGCCAGGCCTCAGATTATCATCTAGACGTGTAATGAGAATAGTATTTTTGTTTGTGGTATGTTAATATGTGTACTTAAATTTTTGCCAGACCAGATAATTTGCATTTAAGATTACGGCTGACTATTTGCTCTATGACTATCCTGATATCCATTCTCACAGCACAAACGCGAAGTTTTCAACTGTTTTACCGAGTACTGATTAGCTGGTGGATTAACGCTTCTGAAAATAATGATTTGGTTTTTTTTTTCGGACGTTTTGTTATGATTAGAGGTGATTTATCGCGGGAAAAGTTCATTGCTTGCTAGGCTTCAGTGTAACGTGTTCATATCTGACGCTTTCATTTCGTTACTAGCGAGTCCCTATTTGACTGGGCCAATGATAACTCTGGTGCACTACTACTGGACGTATGTGATTGGTCTGTAAACTACTACACCGTGGCACACAACCATCGTCCAATAATATATGACGAGGACGCTACAGTGACTTGCAGAATATGCTGGCAGAAAACATTCTCGCGATAAATCACTTTCTCCAGTTATGATTATTAGAAGGGACGATGAGGAGAGCGCAGCATAAAGGTCGTTACTAGTTCTAGGTTTTACCTTAATGAATTGAAGCCGAGTCGAGATGTTAGTTCAGGTCGCCTTTCTGGCTGACGAGACTGTACAAAGTGCTTGTCGCGACGGCCAGGCTACTTGCTCGCTATTGGCTGGGAGGTTGTAGCGTGTCGAAGGAGAGTAGGAGGGTGAGGTATGTCAGAGAGAGGGGGACGGCTGTAGTTCACATATTTTCCGAGGACACACTTAGGTTTGTCGAGCAGTAGACTACAGACGTCTGTGGGCTCGCTCGACGTCTTCTGTTCATCGACAATGCCGTGGGCTGCCCCTGAGAATGCGCGTCACCTGCAATTCATGTTTACGGTAGAGTAATCAACCTCCTGTTCAGTGGTTACACACGTAAATTACATCGCGTGTTGGTTCGAAGCCTAAACAATCACAGATTGTGCGCTGGCGTGTGCAGGACAATCTATTATAGTATATCAGCAAGTAACAACGCGAATTTCCCACGTCCCTACCTAAAGACACAGGAAGTTTTCGCGAAAATATTTTTGCTCCACTTTGTTTCGATGTCTTACGTGCAAGCGTACAGCTCTGCTTAGTGAGAGGTGTGTACGAAAAAAAACTGGAGAAAGAGAGAGAGAGAGAGAGAGAGAGAGAGAGATTTTTGGTCAGCGCTTAACATCGAGGTCTTTAGCGCCGGTGAGGGATGATATAAGGTGAGTATGGAGCAGCGCCGGAATGAAAGGGCGTGGGAAACGGGAGATCCCCGAGAATATCCGCCGACCCACGGCATCGTCCGGTACGAGTTCCACCTGCTAAAATACGTGGACCGACCCCGCCGGGAATCGAACCCGGATCTCGCTTGGTGGGAGGCGAGAGATCTGACCACTCTGCCACCGCGGACCCTAATACACAATGGAAATAATCATGCAGTACAGCTGTAGATGTACACGCACAGCTTTAAAAGAAAACAGTGCAAAATATTTTCGAAAAATCTTCGTGTCCCTATGTATGTTCTGTCGCTAAAACCACTTATTTTTTGGTGGAAATAATTGTGCAAAAACTTGTTTCACTGTCTTGCATACACGTCTGCTCAGCTCTGCTTCGTGGCTAGTGGCGGCTTGGATAGAGAATGTGGGAAAACGGAAGAATTTTTCGTTCTACCGTATTTTTGCAAAACAGCGTAGCGGCATGCGCCTCGTATCATTGGATGATGGTAATGTGCTAGTTATAAGAAGAACGACAAATGAAATAGTCGTTTTGGAGTAGAAACATAATTAAGTTTTCTACCAAAACTAGTTGTGATGTTGTAATTTTGTACAGTGGTTAATATATTCGTACTATCATTTACCTTAGTATGCTTATTGCGAGTATAGCAAAGCACTGAACTAGTTCATTTGAGAAACACCATATTGCATTATTACCTCCGTACAAAATTATGACACAGACATATATTATAAATAGAGACATGAACTTTTCGCGAAAAGAAATTTGCCTCACTTTGTGTCAGTGACTTGTGTGCACGTCTGCAGACTTGCTTCACGGTCAGAGATTGGATGTTTGGACATTCGTGTGTCGTGGGGTTTTACACGCAAATCACAGACGTGTGGTGTTACAGTAACCTTATTGTGATTGGTACAATCAAATGAGAAACGTCACAGTTCAAAAGCACGCTGCCAATATCTATGAATCAGAACTGCAGACGTGCACATAAGGCACTGGAACAAAGTGGGGCAAAATTCTTTTCGCGAAAAGTTCATGTCTCTAATTATAAAACACACAACTAATTTTGGCAGAAAATTGACTTACGTTGTTTCTCAAATAACTGGTGCAAATATTCAGTGGCAGCACATCAGAATATAGTTGGCCTAATCAGAAGTGGCGACGCGCCAATAACGAAAGAAGAACGTCAGATAAGCCAGTCAACTTTCGCCACGATTAATCAAGTGTCCCTGAGCATGCATCCGCGCAGAAGCGTCGCTCATTTGATTCTTCCAATGAGATGAAAGTTCTTGAGACCACACACGTCGGTTATCTGCTGGTAGATCCCTGAAAAGCAGACAATTTAAAACATCCAATCACTGTCCGTGAATTTGAGCTGCAGATGTGCGACTAAGGCTTTGAGGCAAGTTGGTGCAAAATTGTTTCCATTAAGTATCTTAGGTTTTATCCAGCCCACAAACGCGTGCACTTGTGAACAGTGATGGATCCAGCTGTGGATCCTTGAGGGAGCTATGCCTTAAAACTTAGCTATACCCAAACTGCAAGTCAGAAAAGGGTCCGGGAGATTTTAAATTTCAGGGTGCAAAATTGTGCTGTTTAAGAAGTTAACAAACAAAAATAAATTAATTTCCCCTTTAAGAAATTGTAATATTTTAATGATAACTTGTGCTTTAAAAGTGAAAACATTTGTGCTGGTATAAAATAAATTATTTAAATTTCATTTTCAAGCTTTTGCTTCCATATTGTTGCAAGAAATTATTGTGTTGTTAACGTTGCGTTGTCTTTCACAAAAGTCTAGGAAAAATATGAGGTAATCTTCTCAATAGTTGACTTGGCGCTTATTTGGTTTAATATTTTTGGAGCGGTCCCGGATGGGGCCATGGAGGTCCCTTTGGATCCGCCACTGCTTGTGTGACATTTATGTTTGAATTATTGTGTGATATTTGATGTTTCTCCTTTCGGTTGCCAGTACTTTCTGAGATTTCATTGCCTACTTTCTCTTGCACTTGCGCTTAACTGAAACATGAGTTTACAAGTAAAGTATAACTTCATTTAGTTTTTGAAGTAACGTTATGTCTATCAAAATGTTAACTTGTTCCTCGGATATGGTATTCGTACTCCATTAATTAAGGTCGCTGCCTACCCGGGAGCTATGGCGCAGGCAAGAATAGGTATTAATATGTTAAATTATATGAGGTGGGATCAGTTACCGTTTAAGATATTGCTTTCTGTCGAAAATCCATTTCTGTATTTTTTAATGCTGAACATAGTAGTAATGGAATAAATATATGCAAGAAAAATAAGTGTTTTCATATGTTGCTCGGACATGAAAGTGCTTGTTCATAGTTTTCAAGGTATTGGGAAATACAGCCTTAAATATCCTATGTAATGTGGACAGCACAAAGAGGAACAGAAAAATAAGCGTTAGCAACAACGTGTGTTCAACAGGCCTACTGAGTTTCGCTTAATTTTTTGACATCAGTATAGGCAACCCGCACACAGGCGTGTTTATGCGGTAGTCTACTAACTCAGGCGTGGGGTTTGTAGTGACTAAGGTTCATTACGTGGCTATAGTGGACATGGAATGAAACTATTCGCGCTCAGCCACACATCAATAGACGCTGTAATATTAGGAACTTCCTGCAGAGGAATACAAACAAGACATTTACTATAACTCAGGCGTATTTATCTGAGGATGGTTAAACGGTAACTTGCAATATTTGCTAATGCAGTTTTAGAGCTTTTGTAAAACCTTAAGTTTCTACCTACAACATTATTTTACACATTATCTCCAGTCTAACTTAACGGGGTTGGTTCTACAACTGGGAGTAATAAATGTATGTGTGTTTTATGTAGACACACACACCTGTGAAGTTCGATTACTTTTGCGAGTATGAGAGAAAATATATTCTGCTATACGGTTTTACTTCCGTGCCTTTCTACGCACAGGTTACATAAAACGATGGTTTGTAAACAACTAAATTTGTAAAATATCCGCACTAAAAAAACTTTGCCTTATTTAAACTGTTTGTTTATAAACAAAAAAAACTGTAATCGGTAATTCTAATTATTTTGTCTCTGTTTATTAATTTGAGTTAAAGTTTTATTTCTGTTTTTTGTCTGCTAGTCTGCTGTTGATTGACAACTAAATTGGCTCTCAGTTAATTGGTTCATGTATCATGATAATTCGTTTTCCGATCTCTCCCAAGTGTTCCTACTTAGAGTGGATCATCCACCTCCATCTAATATACTTAATTTTTTGTTTGTTACCTACTTATTTTATATAAATTTGGACCAATACGGAGTAGAATATAACATGGTAAAAATGGGATTCTGTTTGTAACATGGCTTGTGTCGTTGTGGTTTGAATTTAACTCCTGCTTGCGAAATAAATTAATATGCTAAAATTCCAGTCAATGTTATGTTTTGACTGTTCTACATATTAATATTCGACGGCCTGTTGAGGCCAAATGTACAAACTTAAGTCGGAAACTAAAGAACAGGGTAAAAATAAAACAAAAGACGCAAATGCTTTTGTTCCACATTTACACAGGATTGAAGGGTTGATTCTCGGGTAGAAAATACATAAATAACGGGCGCTAAATTAAATCCTGGTCAGTCCAATAATGACTCCCTATATGCTTAATATCAAGGACTAACATTCCGATACGATACTATTTAGGTCCAGTGTAAATATACTCATAAAAATATGAACCTAGAAATTTTAAAAGCAGGTAAGTTTTAGGTAAATTAAGAAGAAATGTGAATGCTACATGTTGACGTGTTCTACATTATCTTCCTGCCACGTACATATTGCACATATATTGTAACTTATGTGCATTACACACATACACCTTCCTGCACAACTGTTAACAGTTATAAGGCAGTTTCATTTAGTTGCAGTTATAATACCTCATTAATATCAAAGACAGTTACAATGCTGAGAATCATACACACTGTAAAGATATTTTTTTTCCTTTACAAGAAAATCTTTGGAAAAATAATTACTTTACAGCTACAAAAATTGGCAAGAAAAACAGTTCTGCGGAGGTTTCGTTAGGTATGTTTTTTTTTACTCTGGTTTTCTTTTTCTTTGCGAAAGAAATATTATTTGTTTACAGTGTACGTGTAAAACTAATTTTCAACGCAATACTACTCGGTAATAATAGCATTTTATAGGTTTTTTACTCGTCTCGGACGTTTATATAGCCGTGAGTAGCATAAAATGAAGTTATTTACATCCACCCAAAACATGTTTCATTAATTAAAGAAATATTCTGGAACTACCGCGTAACAAACTCACTTTAAGAGCTGTAGATATAGTTCTTCTCTGTGGAGGTAAATATTTGACATGTTCAGAGTTTGATTATTATCTGGTGTGAACAATTCGCTTTTTTGTCGGTAGTTTTATACCGCATGTGAAATATTTATGTCCTAACAGTTTTTTTTAAAGCCGTAAATATAATTTAATGGAGGATGCTTAACCCGCCGGTGGACAGAACAGGTTTTGACATAAAATGTAAAAAGGTGGGGGAAAAGTAAATGCATATTTAAACTCATTCATAGATTTTCTAGTAAAGATAGCAAGAGAATACTCACAGTTGTAAGACAGATTATGGCGTAAAGGATCAATGATTCGTTCAAGACATTTCCGTGGGACTTAACAGAAAAAGTTCGACAGAAGAATGTCCATAATGTTTACATGTCTTTATTATCAATGTATGTGTATAGGAAAATTACTTTGAGATATGTTTTCGGGATCAACCAGTGACTGGGGAGTTAAACGAAAATAGTATTGTGGATTGTAAATTCCTCATACAATTTAAGTATAAAATATTCTTCAAAAAAACTGTGTTAAACTTTTTTAACTCCAGAAAATCTAATTGAAAATTTGAAAACACGGGACCTTCTTCTCGAAATGGCAACATACATACATGCATACCGTCACCCTACCCTCGCAACATTTATTTTTTCTTTCTAATGTGTAAAATTGACTGTAACAAAACTGCGCAAGCTATAATTTTGCCTGCTTTCGCATTAGGTTTCCAACCAAAAATAACTTTAACATCGCAATAGATTTGACGTCATTTGATGTAACAAATTGTAATATGTGTTTCAAAACTTGAAAATCAAGCGGCGTCTCAACTTGTCATTTTCATGCATTTTCAATGCAAAAATGTTTTCACTACTGACATTTGAGTTTTAACTAAGTAGGCTACTTTTGTCATATTTTGTCGCTGATTAAAAAACAACATGGAAATAAAATTTAATACGTCGAATACTTAAAAGATTTAAAATGAGTATGTATACTGAAGGGACTCAAAACGGCTGCTGCTTTGATACATTTTCTGCACTGCCGCATATGAGTTTATGCTCTAAATGTGTTCACGTGGTACTCACATGCCTTATAACATATGATTAACAACTTGTTATTCGTCTTCCTCTCTACCAATCCGGTATTAGACCTTATGGCCTGTTCCGGCCTCACCATCTCCTCCTCGGTCTTCCCACACGTTCCCATCGTTTGTCTCTGCTAACATACTCAATACATGTTCTTTACAATCCTGCTTTTGTTGAATTACTGTTTCAGTTAATGACTGAACCCCCAGTGCTTTCCTTTATTTCTAGTTTTGTCTCCTCTTGTGCAACTTTTCACAAATCTAAGGAACTTCATTTCTGATGTTTAAGTTAGGCATAAGTCTCTTCACCTAATGTGCAACTTTCTGGTCCGTATAATATTGTGGGTAGTGCCACGACTTATATGTCATATGTCACATCCTAGATACTGGAGCTGGGACACCTGTTCTATTAATATGTTATTGATAATTATCTTAGTTCATATGGAGTAGCTCATAAAAAGGACATTGTTTTTGTTATTGACATATGCATATTATTATAATTTTAAGACTTATATTGCTTATTCTATATTGTCTGTTAACACCCTGTATTATATATAAAAAAAAGTTTCAGCCCGGAAATGTTACCCAAAGAAATGTCTACACAAGCGTTCGATACACATGCAAACATTATTATTGTTCGGCAGCTAGTTCATGACAGTTAGAGAAGCGACCATGGCCTAATTGAAAGCACCATCTCAGCACTCGTCTGGAGTGGATTGCCAGGAAACGGAGATCCAAAGACGGCCTGAAGCAAGTCCGGTATATTACCGCTGTGCCATCTCGCGCGGTTTCCGCCACCAGGTAAACCGAATGAGTTCTAGCGAACATAGACCAAATAAACAGCGCTGACCCTCTATTACACGCGTTTTGATTTGCCCGGGGCGCGAAACACAATTTACGTATTTTATCCAACAATGTCGGGCACTCTGTACCGCCTGAGGTGTTGCCAGACAGAGGAGACGCGGCAACTCTGGCACGCCTACGCTGTAAACATTTTTAGTACTTTTACTAGAAAACGCTCGTAAACTTATTTTGAAACATACGTTAGGTAAGTCTATACAATAAGAATTCCACAAATCTTTACAAAAATTTACCTTGAAACAGATGGAATTCATTTACAGGTTTTATGGTAATTGGCGGATATGGACGAAGTCAAGTGGAGAAGATATAAAAACAAAAAAGGACTTTTTACCACAAGAGTATTTTCTTAAGTACCAAGGCCCTTAGTCATGGATGTACATGACCCAGGGGGGGAGGGGGGGAGGGAGATACGTCCACACCAAAAATTATTTATGGTGATGGTCCCCCCCCCCCCCAAAGAAAATGTACATACAAATATTAATATTGCTACCAGGGGTATATTCAAAGTTTATGTACAAAAACTGCTTAAGGGCGTTAATGTGGCGTGGGGGGGGGGAGATGTTATAAGTTTTGTAGTCATTACTTGAGAGTAACATTTTCCTCTTACGAAAAAAAAAAAAATTAGTTCAGCCAGTTTTCCCATAACGGTATTTCAAAGTCACAATTCGCATATATATATATATATATATATATATAGTTACATGCTGTGTGTGAGGGCCGGGTGGTTGGAAGCTGTGTCGCAACACCGTGTGGACTGGCCCATGATTCACGAGCTGGGCGGCTACGTGATGGAAGTCATGCCGAAACTACGTCATAGATACCTGTCCCAACTGCACTTTTATCCTACGAGGCGGCCTACGAGACTCAAGTCACGTCCGAAACATATGAAATGTATATTTTTAGACCCCTGTAATGCGGTAAATCCCCGACTGTTTCGCAGAGTATAAGAGGGCCGAATCGACAAATTCGGGGACAGTTCGCTATTGGTCGTGCTAGAGGAAGGTGCTATGCTTGTGGAAAGAGACTGGTGAAGACATCTTGGTGACGTCAGAGTCTACTGTGAGGCGGCAGGTGGCTACCTTCGGAGCAGTGTTGGGCGAAACAAGAGGACTGCTGCGGCGGGCTGACGAGCGAAGAGGAGGTGCGTGACGGGAGTCGAACCGAATACCTCAAGAGTGAAGACAGCGGTGCACTCGGGGTGCTGCGCAGCACACGGTGATTCATCACCACTGCGGACTATTAAGGTTGTACACTGTCACTATTTGAGAAACTATTTATTGGATATATGACTGAATTGTATTGTGATTTGTAGTGTTTAGTTAATTGATGGCAGACATTTTTTGTGCTTTAATTGTCAAAGTTAATAAACGTGTCTGTGACACAGGAGTAATTGAAGGGCTGAGGATTAGAAGGGTGCTATCAACCAATTCCTAATTTTTAGAACAGTGGAAAGAAGATTTTGTTTGGAAATATATGTTTTGTATTGAGCTACTGGAAAATGCTAATTCTTCAATTGTTAAATTTTAATATTTCTCTTTTCACCAAACAACTTTTTTTAATTGTTTTGTTGTTACATATTTTATTAAAAAATCACTTAAAAATTAATTGCATTATTAACCCGTAAAAAATTATAAGTGGGTTATCAGCCACATATTAATTTACTCAAAAAGTTAGAAGTGGGTTATCAACCAATAAGTGTACATTGTTGTACAGTATTACTAACGGGTATAGGAACAATATCCGACGCCAATCTTTTATTCTTCTATGGAAGAGAAATCATCAGTTGGCACCTTAGAGTATATTATA
>PNEQ01133571.1:0-13011 GCA_003012365.1 Medauroidea extradentata | reverse complement strand
TTCTCCTTTACACAAGAGTTACATTCGTTTCCGCAACATGCCATTAAATATCCATGAACACTGATAAAATTACAATTCATATTACAATGCATATAGAATCTCTCATATTATCGATGAACCTGATGTACATACAAGTGCACTTTAATCCTCTCCTTTGACCATCGCCCCCATTTGACTCGTGGGCAGCTATGCTTTACCAATCACTCACTGATGTTCGACCCCCCAAAAATGTGGAGTTATTTTCACAAAGTTAAAACCATTTGGGCCCAGAAATCGACCTGTTGCATCCCGTATGCGGTGTTAAACCAAGCGCGAGCTATCACTCACTACAGTGCCGTCGCTAAAGACTTCACCAGCCCAACTGCCGGCGCGCCCCAATTTACACTCGCTCGGGAAGGCGACGAGGGAAAATGTCCCCTAAGGGAATTGGTCCCTCACCAAAATCCTCGATGAACCTTTCAAGTTAACGACGCTCACCACTCCCTGAGCAGAAAAGATCACTTATGTCCTCCTTCAGCACGACAGCGCGAGCTACGCTTGCGTACTTCTCGCCCCCCGGCGGCACGTCCATTCTTCTACACGTGAATTACCGCCTACCAAGGCACAAGCCCAGATCCCAGAGCTCGCGATGTGAGCTGCTCGGCTTCCAACCTGAGAGTGACTCCCCTCTCTACGCGCCGCGACACCGCGGCTCGCTCGCCTCGCTAGCGCCCCTGCCGCCGGCTGGCGGAACTCGACCCCCCCCTCCCTCCAGGTCCCCCCCTCCATGGCCAGTGGAGCGGAAGGTCCGGTGGGGAAGGGGAGGCTAAGGCACCGTCAATCGGGGCGATCCCTCTCTCATAAAGAGGCGGCCGAAGCCAGCCTCAAGGTTCTTATCAAATAGGGGCAAACAGACACACTGCTCAGGCCCCAACTCAAAACACACGAAAAACCCCACAACAGAAACTAAAGAAACTGAAACCCCAAAAAGAAACAAACCCAAGAAAATACGACCTAAAAGCAGTAGCATCCGTTCAACATGAACAAATAATAACCTCAGAAACAGCATATCAGTATGGCTGTGAGCTACCAACAAAATGAAACATTCATTTTGTTGTTTTAACTGTTTCAGTGAATCGTACACATTTGTATAGTATCATCTATTTTCCTTTCACCTCGTCCATTTGTCCAACCAATGAGCTTCCAACAAATCTTTAAATCAGTCATCAATAAATCCAAAATTTTATATTGAATTTAAAATTATCATGCACATTACATTACACAAAGAACCAAACACTAACCATGACTACATAACTACTTTATGTAACTCAGTTTACAAATCATACAGTTAATTAAAATAATTAATTTTTCAAATTATAATGAATAAATATAAACTAAAGCTTTATTTCATATAAATTTCAATTGTTTCTATATAAATTATAAATCAAATGTTCTGTTTAATGACTAAAAATGTTTAAAACTTTTTTTGTATATTTTTGTGAATATAAAAAAGGATGTGCTACCTACTGGCATATTTTTAAAATTACATTAACTGTATTAAATTTATAAATTGTTTTAATTAACCTAAAAACTATCAGTGTATCACATTATTGTATTTACTACATCAGTATATGTTTGACTTCAAATTCAATTTTGTTACTAAACATATAAAAATGTGGAACATCCAAATACCACAAAACTATTTCAATTGCCCGGTAGCGAGCACTTGACTACATTTTCACTACCAACACATGAAAAAACTAACAAAAACTATTGAATGTATGACTGACAACTATTCATGAACAATTCAGAGGATATATAAAGGGTGCAGATAGCCAATCCAGAAGACTGTAATAAAACCAGTTTTATTCAGAGGTAGTAATACAGGCCCTTAATGTTCCCTTCCGTGTGATACACATTTGCCAATCTACTTCGGAAGCCTTTACCAAAGATGTGTGTTATGTGTATAAAGTCTTAGTATTTGCTTACACAGTTAAAACTTCAACCGGAAGTACATAACTGTGTATCAACTGCACTGCGCCGTAATTAAATCCTGTAATCATGACAAATTTAAATCGACTCTGACAGACAGTGACAAAGACATGGACACAGTGTGCTGTGTAAAGCAACATGTATTAACAGTTGTCCTCAACTTTTTAATTTGAAACACCTGCTTGCAACAAAGTATAGACAAGATTTTGATGTACTGTAATTCACTACAGGTATAAATCAGCATATTTTATGGCACATTCAAATTTTTTTTGTCTTTCACATATAAAATAAATTAAATAACTAGCTGGACCCATCATTAATTACTTATTTTATTTAAACAAAAAAAAACTTCTTGGTGAAAGATGTCACCATCATGCTACTTGGAGTATTAGCGAAGAAATGAAATTGAAATGAAGTACGATTGCTACAATGACTAACTGCTTCTAATAAGCACCCAGCATTTCAATCATTACCAGGATATTACTGTTGACTATTTTGGCCAGCTAACATACCTATTTAGGCATATACCTAGTAATACAATAAAGGCAGCTATTTATTATATAGTATGTGTACAAATTTGAAAATTTGTATAAAACTTACATATCATTCATTAGTTATTTATTTTGGACCAAATTTCAGCACATGCTTACTAAATTAGAGCAATAAGTACATATTAAATAAACTGATATAACTTTTTCAAAATATGCTTTAACAAGAGCTTGTGTTGCATGGAAGAAAGTAAAAAGGACCGTAAAGAAAACCTGTATTGCTGTCTCTGGTAAAAGCTTGTTTAACACTGTAAATTATTCTTCAAACTTACAAAAATGAAGCTGACTGTACTGAAAGGGCACTTTTTCCAAGAAAAAACTAGAGTTACAGTGATGCATGTGTAACCCATCGCTAGTGGGTTGCAAGTGCATTTTGTGTAGAATTACTTTGTGTGCGGCCATTCGTTTCCGTGTTAGTGCATATTGCTGCATAGAATTGTACTCAGATTTCAGTTGTTTCACTTAAATACAGAACAGAACCAGTGATTCTAACATCTATTGAGGACTACCATACGCTTCCTCAGCTTTGGAACTTCAGTGATAAGAACTACAAGAATAAAGGGATGAAAAGTGATGCAGTGCAGGAGTTGACCAATATATTGAATTGCTTGCCAAAATAAAAAGTCTTTGATCCTACTTCTAAAAAAGAACATTCTAAAGTCACATTGAGTAAATGGTTCTGCTGCATGTGATGTGTATTGGTACAAGCTTGGCAAGGTACACAGAGAAATGGAGGTCTTGATTAAATAAAATAAAATAGGTAAATCAAACCTGATTTATTTACAGCTATCTACACCAAAACATCTGAAATACACTGCTGATCAATCACTGTTAAGTAAATGTCTCTGTAGAAGTCACCAGTGTTTTATAAGTTGATAATAAACAAAACAAATGATGACTTTATAAATTGTTGTCGTACCAGGCCACAGGCCAGGTGGAGTTGCACCTGGTCGCGGCAGGTGTTCGCAGAGTGTGTCAGTGGCAGGTGTGCGCTGGTTGGTAATGGCAGATGTGCGATACTTGAGTGTGTGTGGCAGATCAGTGACAGTGGCAGGGCATGTGTAAACTTGACACCGACGTGGGACCCCTGCCAGCCTGGCCATCTGCCAGTGCAGGACACCTGGCTACGCCGCCCCCTCCCTCTGCCAGTGTATGAAGAAGGCAGTCTGGAAGCAGCGGCCGCGACAGACGGAACGAGATAGACGTGGTGCACTTCGGGACTCAGATTCGTCCACCGAGAAACATAACGTGCGGTGCAACTATCCGGACCAGTGTTTTACTTTGTTTCACCATTTGGAACTAGCTCGCTTAAGGCCCTAGGGTATGGGGATGTGGACCGCCCCATAAGTGTCCATGTAAGGTGTAGTTTTCTCCAGATCCTCCCTGCTTTTCCCGATCCACAGCTGTTTCGACTCGCCAGGTGAGAGAGGGGCACGCCGGCACAAACAGACCACGACCCATCGAGCCTCGTGTTCCCGGATACACGCTTAACCAGGTGGCGCCCAGAGTATTCCAACGCAGCTCCGTTTCTACCTCACTCTCACCGGACACGGCACCATGGCGCCCAACGCTTTGGCGTGAATATCACAGTGTAAAATGACGTACAACCTACACAGAGAAGGACTGGAAGATGACACTTCACTACAGGATCGCCACAGTTGCATTGTTTAGCCAGCTATATCACAGCCCGCACGTCAGCGACAGCAGGAAACAATACACTGAACTAGACCTAGAAACAAATCAAACCATCGCACACAATGAGCAGCAAGGAGTGTGTTAGGTGTGGATTGCCAGCCTTCCCTGATGTACTTTTCGGAGAAGTACTGCAACACTGCTGCACATGTGCCATGGAGAACCGGAAGGGGAACCCGAGCATGAAAGTAGAGAAGCTTATCGACCACAGCCCGTCAAGGCAGGCCGAAGTATGTGACTCGCCAACATGTGACAGACAAGGGAAGGAGATGGCCACTTGTGTGACTTGTCGAACAAGACGACACCGCAGATGTTCGCACGCCATGGAACTTGTCACGTTCAGTGAGGGCGTGTTCGCTTGTGCAACTTGTGTGACATCGAGGCTCCCTCCCCCGCTTCAAGGTCATACGTCACAAGCTACAAACCTACCACCCTATCACCTCTCCCCCAACGCCTCAACAACTGCACGTAGAACTGTCACGACAACCCGCCAAGAGAGTAGCAACATAATGAAGCTTCCCAAGTTCTCTGGACACATGCACGAGGATGTGGACCAGTTTCTGCAGCAGTGCGAAACACAGTGTTTACGTTACGGCGTAGTGTACGATGAGTGGGTTGATCGTGCGATTAGAAACTTGCATGGTGCTGCAAAGGACTGGTGGAGAATATGGGGATATGCAACAATGACATGGGATGAGTTCGCAAATGGCCTACGGTATCGGTTCGGGTTTGCGGAGGCTATAGCAGACTGTCAAGCGCAATTTTATAGTGAACGACAAAAGGACACAGAGTTGACAGAGAGGTTCATAGCCACAACAATCCAGCTGTTCCGGCGCATTTATCCAACCACGCCGCCGGAGGACGCACTAAGCAGCATAACCCCACGTCTGCGAGTTGAACTCCAACCATTTTTGGCAGAAGTGAAGGGTGAAAGTGTGGAGGGATACGTTCGTCGAGCAATCATCGCCGACAGGGCCGTCAATCAGCTGATGGGACGTCCATTACAGACACTAGGACGGGCGGACGAGGAGGCCCCCATCACCCGACTAATAAAGCCTCAATCCTCTACACTAGTTTTCTGTTCATAAAATGTCTCCCTGACCACTCAAAATGGTGGACCCAATGTCCTAACTTGGAATACCGCGATTGTCCTCTTGAAGTCACGGAACACACTTTTCAACACTACTACTCGCACCAACCAATATTGCAGAATACTCTTCAGTACCGTTCACAACCAGTCACTATTGCCACGACTCACTCACACAAGATGCCTTTTGGCAAAAACTCTCTCAGTCTCTGACACAGCTCCCTTTTATACTCTTAATCAAGAGTCCAGAAATCTGATGGCAACTCTTTGTCTCGGAGCTCTGAGAAACACACGCATCAGGGTCAAAGCAACGTCCGGGAGCTGAAGGTACACACAAGAAAACTCTAGGCCGTAATATCTACTGTTATCAGAGTCTTTACAAATCTCGAGATAGGCATGCAGGTGGCTGCCATGGCACATTACAAAGGATTAATGCGAGCCGCACAGTGCGCACCGAGGTCTTTTAGTTTTGCCGCACATTGTATGATCTTACACAGCTCGCACTACAGTTGCGGCTCACAACAGTATGTTTCCAGCTGGTTTGGGTACAAACCATTGTTACTCATATCGGAGTCTGATGAACGGAGAGGTGGTAAGGAGAAACTAGAAACTGTACATGTAAGATTAACAGTTTCAGTCAAAAATAGACTCTGTAGAGCACAATAAAACTAAACAAAAGTGCAAAAATAATATATTATAAAAAGAAACTGAAAATTCAGTTTAGGGTCTTCACTCGCAAAATCAATGTCCTCTCATTATGACCATATGTAACTGTGTGTATATTTCACAAATATTTGTCTTGCCATTTTACTTTTCCTTCCTTGCTCATACAGAAATCCACAAAGCAAACCCGAAATATCACTTGCAGTTTGTGCAGATCATCTTGGAACCCATGGAATATCTGAGCTAGTGTTGTTTTACAAAAAAAAAATTTTAACTGGCATGTAGTTGTTCATAATATTTAGTAATACTTAATTTATATTTTTATATTTTCTTCTTTATTCACAAACGTTTGATTGTCTTAACAACTATATAAATGACAGTGTAAAATTATTTGAAGTGAAATAATAAACAATTTATGTTTATTTAATGTGCATTTTCTGTTTTAATTTCATTTAAGTATGGTATTGGAGTCAGCTGTTAATACATAAACATACTTATTTGTTCTTGTTAATGTAGCATGAGCCCAAGTAATATTTATTTATGCCATTTTTTTAAGTTTGCTTCAACAACTAAAGAGATAAATAAGACCAAAATATGTACTTACCTCCACATACTTGCGCAAAACTGATATCAAGGCACTGCAAACCTTTGGAAAAATGTGGGATATAGCTGCTACTGATATTTTAAATGTGTACATCATACTGTATCACCCATTGCTAAAAATTTCAATGTAACTGCCAAACTTGCACTGCTTGGAATACTATTCCTCATAGTTGTGTCTTGTTTGTTAATTAAGAGGGCAACCGTTTGTAATAAATCTTCAAAATCTGATGATGTCATGCAAGTAAAATTCCCAAAAAGATGTCATTGTTCAGATGAATATCTGTCAGGTATGTTATTAACACCGTGTTGCTTCAAAAACGCACATATCCTAAATTTTGTACGCTTCTGTGGTTTTGAAGTAAGCACTGCATACGCCGCACACACATCGCAAATAGTTCTTCCCCCGACTTGTCGGCGACTACAGGTAGAAGAGGCATGCACAAAGGTCTGCTCATGTCAACAGAAAGACAAGTAACTCCATATGTGTAGTGTACTCGAGATTAGGTTGGCGGCACCGTGATCGATCGGGCCGTTTGCAATCAGTATGGCGGGACAACAGCAACTGGTGATTCAGTGTAACCCGACTGTCTATGCCGAGTAATGGGCTGGTGGGCTCCATGTATTGCGTGACACCTGCCGGGAGTTCCGGTACTGTATATTGGTGACGAGGCGATACAAATTTCACGCGCCCTCGGGAGAACGCGGGATTGGGAAGTATGGTAGTTGCAGGCCTGCCGTACGTAACCTAAAATGGCATTGTTCAATTTCTTTAGCGAATTTGTTCCGCGTCGGTTTGTGTGGAAAATGTATTCTGAGAGGCTCCAGTACTTTTTTGTCGCAAATAAGGTGACTGACAAGGCCGAAAAGAAAACCGATATTTTTCACAGTGTGCGAGGCAGCACTGTACGACTTAGTGCCATTCTTGTCTTTACCTAAGTCAACGAGTAACATAGGCATAGCGGAGATTTTGACGCAGCTTTCAAACACTTTGAACCGAAGCCAAGCGTAATAGTAGAAACATTTAAGTTCCACAAGCGAGACGAGATTGAAGGTGAGTCAATTGCAGAGTATGTGGCCGAACTTTGACGATTATCAGCTCATTGCAATTTTCAGGACTTGAATAGAATACTGCGCGATCGGTTAGTTTGCGGAGTGCAGAATAAAAGGCTAATACACGCAATTCTTACAAAAGACAAGTTAACCTTCCAGATTGCTTTCGACATGGCTACAGTGGCAGGAGCGGCCAGTAGGAATATTGACTAGTTGCAAGGTAAGGTGAGAAAATTGACAGAGGTAGTGCACCAAATCAGCATCTCCAGACATTGTCCCCCTTTCAAGAACAAACCACCTAAGGGCAGGGCACACAACCAGGCGCAGGGCCAACCACTTTGCTGGCGCTGCAATGGATCACACACTCCAGAGAGCTACAGACACCACAACAATGCATGTAACTTCTGTTCCAAACCTGGGCACTTGGAATGTGCTTACATCTCTAAGAAGAAAAACAGTCGCAACCCAAAGGCACAGCAGAAGCCACACAGAGTGAGACCCAAGCAACACTGCGTACAATATAGACCATGAGGATTTGTTCGGCGAAGAAAGCAGGCTGTACAGTCTGTACACATTGCAGGCAGTGCCTCCTAAAAGTCTACCCCCAATTAAATTGATAGTGCGGTTGGACGGGCGAGCATTATAAATGGAAGTCAACACAGGGGCTGGGTTCTCAATTATCAGCAACGAGACTTTCGAGGCTCTATGGCCAGAGAAGTCAGAACTACACGAAGCCAAACTGTTGTTGCACATGTGGTCTCAGGAGAAGTTGCGAGTACTCGGGGTGATGGACGTACAGGTGCAGACAAGCACTGCACAGGTCTCACTACCGTTACTGGTAGCAGACGACAGGGCCAAGCCTTTTGTGGCGTAGTTGGATGAAGCCTTTAGGGATGTCAGTAGCTGGGATTTTCACATTGCAACCAGACATTGCAGCAAAGATAGTTAGTCAGCACCCCAAAGTATTTGCCAGCACTGAATTTGGCCAGTACACGGGCCCACCAGTGAACCTTCAAATTGAATCAGAAGCGAGGCCAGTTTTTCGGAAATGCCATCCAGTAGCCTTCGCACTTCGAGACAGTGTGGGGAAAGAAATAGACAGTCTAGTAGAGCAAGAGGTTCACGAGCCAGTGGCCTACTCCAGTTGGGCCACCCCTATTTGTTGGTCTGTGCATCTTTGCAACAATTATAAATGTTCTGTGAATAGGGTGTGCAAAAGGAGGTTTACCCACACCCAACAACCAATAAGGCATTCTCAAACCTGGCAGAGGGGAAAATTTTCTCCAAGTTGGACTTGGCCGATGCATATTTGCAAGTATCAGTGGATGAGGAAACAGCCAGTTTCCTGACAGTCAACACAATGAAGGGATTGTTCAAAATGAAACAGCTTCCTTTTGGAATCCATTGTGCAACAGCAGTTTTACAGAGGTTGATGGAGACACTATTGGCTGGGATACAAGGCGTAGTTGTACTGCTGGACAAAATCCTCATCACTGGGTCCAACGAAGAGGAGCACTCGTCATGAGTGCATCAGGTCCTTAGCAGTATCAAGGCAGCAGGATTGCAGTTGAAGGAACCGAAGTGTGCCTTCGCAGTCCCATTTGTTAAATTTTTAGGGTACCAAGAGGATAGTACGGGACTGCACCCTACACTGGAGAAGGTGAAAGCCATACACTATGCCCCAGCTCCCACATGCAGGAAGGAGCTCCAGTCCTTCTTAGGAATGCTTAATTTTTATGACAGGTTCCTGCACGACAAAGCCAATGTGGCAGAATCCCTATACTAGCTGCTTGACAAGGGCAACCATGGGTGTGGACGCAGGTCCATGAAGGTGCATTCTGTGCCGCAAGGGCCTCCTCCAGTCAGATGCGATGTTGATGCACTACGACTCATCAAAGCCAGTGGTACCGACATGCGATGCTTCCGAGTATGGTCTCAATGCAGTACTGGCACATGTGGAAGAGGACGGCGGTGAGAAGCCTACTGCATTGGTGTCATGCACCTTACACAAGTATGAGAAGAACCATGCGCAGATCGACAAAGAGGCTTTAACGATCATGTTTCGGGTTACCAAGTTTAGGCAATATCTATGCACATCTGAGGATCTGCGTCCATACTGGATCCGAAGAACTGAATTGTCACTCTATAGGGGATGCATTCTGTGAGGGAATTGAATAGTAATACCAGAAGGGTTGCGGAAAGAGTTACTGGAAATGTTGCACGCGGAGCACGACTGTGTCGTCAGGGCCAAGGCAGTGGCACGAAGTTACATGTGGTGGCCTAAGATGGACCAAGACATAGAGAAGTTTGTCAATGTCAGCAGCTCTGAACTAGTTCACCAAAAGTACACGGTGTTGGTTGGGAACCAGAAACACAGCCACGGGCAAGGATCCATACTGACTTCTTTGGACCTTTCCAGGGCAAGGTGTTCTTGACTGCTGTAGACGCTCATTCGAAATGGCCGGAGGTGAAAGTGGTATCTTCATTATCCTCGGCAGCAGTAGTTCGAGAATTGCGGGACATGTTCAGTGTCTACGACATACCGAAATGCATTGTTTCCGACAATGGTTTAGCTTTCACATTTCAAGAGATGAGAGCATTTGCGAGGCGTAATGGCATCAGACTAATTCAAGCGACCCCTTTTCATCCCTCAAGCAATGGCCAGGCAGAACGCATGGTACAGATGGTAAAGGCACCACACCAAGTGCAGGGAGCGTGAAAACGCCCGCTGAATTCCTTAAGGGGCGGCCGCTGAGAACAGCATTGGACAAGATACGCCCAAAAGCAGGCAAAATGTGTGTACAATCTGCCGAGGCACCAGCTAAAAGCAAGACGCGGAGATTCCAAGTGAACGATTCAGTGTGGTTCAGAGCTTACGGTGGAAATTCTAAACAGTTACCTGGAAGAATCACTGAAGCACAAGGGCAACACATACATGTGGTCACAGACAGCGCCAGTCACAAGCACAGACGCCATGTTGACCAGCTGTTGCGCAGAGCGCCGAGCGAATCGGGACGTGGTAGGAAGCCACAAAACCCTCATCAGTTGGATGAAGTAAGCAGTGGCAACGTTCCTCAGGAATGGGGCAGAGTACAAGTAAGTCCTGTATGCAAGCCATTTGAAGCAGACCAAGTGAGCAACCATGGGGTTACAGGTAATTACGAGGAGAGTACACCAGAGGTACCAAGCACAAAATCTACAGAGCACACTCAACAATGTTCTTCAAGTGACCCATCTCCCAACAACAGCAAACAGCTGGTGGCACCAGCGTCTGAGCGACACACTGACACAGAAGAGGACGAGGATGACACACACTCATTCAGGGGATTTGAGTAGCAGGAGAGCACCAGGCACCAGTCGAAGCTCGCTACACCACTGGGACATCGCCTTTCCAGCACAGTGCGTCAGCAGTCAGAGAAACTGAAGGACTATGTTTTTGATTGTTAGCTAGTAGCATAACTTGTATATAATATTTCTCTCTCTCTCTCTTTCGTGTCCGTTGTGCTGGGCATAGAAGACTATCTTGGAAGGAAGGGGTACAGTGTACTCGAGATTAGGTTGGTGGCACCGTGATCAACCGGGCTGTTTGCAATCAGTATGGCGGGAACTGCCACAACAGCAACTGGTGATTTGGCGTAACCCGACTGTCTAAGCCGAGTTATGAGCTGGTGGGCTCCATGTGTTGTGTGACACCTGCCGGGGGTTCCGATACACAACAAGATGCACTCCTCAACACATGCAAATTAGGCATGCGCCAACACATGCAGAGTTGCGTGCCTTTCTGTATGCGCTGAGGCACTGTGGAAGCATGCCTTTATTGTATCATTCGTAATCTTATACTATAATTTTTGCAAACTTTGGCCACAAAATTGTTTAGTGTCATTTGAAACTTGATACACCTGCTATCTTACACATTAACTCTACACTTGTTCTATCTTCCCTACTCTGCCATTGATACTACAGAATAAATTACTGCAACTCTCCATAGAAATCTACATATTTCTTTTCTACAAACATTTAAAGACAATATTTTGAAAAATACTGATACAAAACATTGTTTCACTCTACGCAACTACTAATTGGTAAAAATCAGTAACATAAGTACATTAAAGCTTTAATTTTCATTATCTTCCTCACTTATTATACCACATAAAACATATGTTCGTGAGCCCCAGTTATGAAAGTTGAATCATAGAGGTATGAAATTATGACCCCGTTGCAAATAGGATGAAAGGTTGCTTGTATGTGCAATATAACCTTAGGTCTACACCTGGTCATTGACTGAACTTTCCAGAAATAGCATTCCATTTATGAAGGTGATTTTCTCAATCTTGCAAGTTCTCAGTCAGTTCTGTGTTGAGAGACCTTAATTTAGGAGATGAAAGACAGAGTGTGATCAGAAAGTGTGTCAGCGAAGTGTAGAGTAAGAATGGTGACCAACATGACTGTGTTAGCAGAGAAAATCAGTGACTGCAGCCTAGTGAGGAACATTCAGTGGAAGGCCTGCAGAAATTGACGGGAGTGATAGTACGGAGTGAAGGAGTTGTGGACAAAAACATGGAGACACTGGTTGGGCTCTATATATAAATATAAATAGGAGGAATACATCCGTGGCAATGGCAAGCTTTATTTATTTTAGTGACATGTAATACACCTTTGATCTTTGAAAGAACTGTGCAATGGGAGTGCATGACTGGATTTAGTTTCTAGGACATACTCCATTGTAAAATGAGTGACTGTCAAAGAAAACTAAACAAATAACAGAAAACCATAAATAAGCAGAGTATGCTTTAGTCAACAAGATACATACACAACATGAAATTCCAAAATGGAATCAGGTCTAATAAAACAAGGAACAAACTGATAATAAATGAAAATAATAACAAATAAAAATAAAAAAACCAAGTAACATGCAAACAATGATGAGACAAAACAAAAAAAATCTGTATATTGTAAGGTACTTGGCCTACCCACACTATCCCTTTCTTTTTCTAAATTTGTTTGTTGTGCAGAATTGTGGTTTCATGTTGGCATAAACGTAACGTAACCGTAAACTTAACGTCCGTAACTTCTTAAATACGTTTATACACGTTTTTCGGCGTCAGCATATGTCTAATGTGATCCCGAGATGCTTCGTGGGGCACTAGTTATAATGAGGGGGCGTCGCCTAGTGTTTGGGAAACCTGGCTTGCCTAATTCAGTGCGTCGAGATCGCCGTGTGTTAGAGTTAAGAGAAGACGTGGGAGTTATATGTAAGTCGTAAAACCGGGACTCAACACCTCTATGTTGGTGTAGACCGCAGCAGAAGTACAGCAGGACACTTTCAATTAAAGTAGATGTATTTTCAATTGTAATTAATGTGTAAAAAACCATTAATTTACGAGCGGTGGGCTGCAC
>PNEQ01133563.1:0-18865 GCA_003012365.1 Medauroidea extradentata | reverse complement strand
ACGATACCTCTGTGATAATATTAGTAATAGTCATATTTTCTACTGTGTTTATACTGGCCTATCATAGGATCCCACAGACCCCTCACAATCAATACTGAAGTTAAAATGGATGGCAATATGTTACATATGACAATAAAGGCCCCTTCATTACAATCAATCATCATAATTAACCTAAACTACATTAATTTATATATATATATATATATATATATATATATATATATATATATAAATATAAAAGTATCAATAAAATAGAGCCGTCACAAGTGCTTCACATAAACACAGCCAATATGAGTGCAAAACCTTCAGTGCAATACATAGCATGTTGGAGCCTAGCAAACAATCAACTTTTCCCGCGATTTGCCAGTGTCTCTATGCATAGCCTACAGGTCATTAATTTCGCGAAATTTTCTAGTCCCTAAATTTATCTATTTCCGTGTAATGAAGACTAAAAATCTCCCATTACAAATTTAGTTGAGTAATACGCAACTAATCGTACAATGTGTTTACATGTGATAATTTCGGGCTATTCAACATAATCTTATGATATATTTAAATGAAAGATGTGTTGCAGCCTCCAGGGTCGCCCGCAGTACGTCCACGAGTTCAAGGTCACATGATGTGTGTGGGAGGCAGCGAGGTCACACTTAGGACTAGGGTGTGGGGTACTTACTACTGTGTGGGAACATTAAGGGGGAGGGGGTGTTGTGGTTCAGGAGAGCAGAGCAATTCGCAGCACGCTCGCCCCACGGCCGGGCGTGACCGGAATTCCTGGCTAATGAAGCGTTGCCCTAATGACGGGTAGCCCCTAGAGGCGGTGATGATAAGGGGGGAAGGGGGGAGGGGGTCTCGGTCCACTTATACCCCGACGGCGCGTGCCGGACTGTACTCGCATTGATTCGCCTACCTCCACCCCCTTTATCTACCACCCTTCCACGAGACAGTCTCGAATGGTGCGGTTTCCGCGGATGAGATGGATAAGCGGCGCAACGAAGATGTTTCCCGTTTCGCATCAGGCAAGCGTTCATCAAATTCCTCAGATACTCGAGGGGCTTGTGTCAGTGGCGTAGTGTGGTTGTGTTCCATGGAGCACGGTATTAGCACTGAATATACGCTCTGAGCACGTGACAGATGTGTTGTATAGGCTGACGTGTATTACTGGAGAACTAGTTCCTTGTCTCTTGTACGTTACTGTACGTGGAGTGTACCTGCCTATACCTGTCAAATGGTTCCACAGGCAACTCAGTGCTGTGTACAGTCATCAATTAGCACCGCGCAAGCCTGCCTCCCTAGCGTAGTCGGTTATTCGCCAGTATATGGTGCGAATGGTCCTGGGTTAGAATCCTGTCTCGGGCATTAATGTTATGTTGTCCGTTCACCTCTCTTCGTCCTCCCCGGCTCTTAAGGCGGCCGCCTACCTCACGCTTCGAATGCGTTGCAGTGTATTCGTAAACAGGTTTTATTCTACGAAACAATTCCACATGTGCCCATTGTGCGAACGTACGAAAATAAATCACTTCAGACATGGACGGTGTTGGGTCACATGTATATAATCTATGTTAACTTCATATTATCTGAGCTCAAAGTGTGTGTTTTGTGTTGATTCTTCTTTGGGAAAGCAAGCGAAAGTTGTTCATACTGTTTTAAAAGTGAAATACAGTCCACTGCAGCTCAATTTAAGCAATTATTTATATTTATAGTTATCAGTAGTGAACATGGTCCTCCGGACCGGATTTCTTACGCAATTTGTGTTTATATCGTTCCGCACAACTGTTTTCATGTTGCGACACATAAGTAAACGTTTTCAGCGTGATCATGGCGTTATTCATGCAATGACGCAAAAAAGATGCAACTGCAAATGGCTGGCCGGCGCTAGACTCTGAAACCTGCAGAAGCGTAAAAAACTTAAAGGTAAGAAAACGATCAGCATTTATTTCCTGTTAGTGTAATTCGCGGTTTTTAAGTTTTAGTAAAGGCTCGTCATAGAAACGAAGGTAAAGAACCTAAGTCGCATTCGCGGAACAATTAAGGCCGCGTTCACCAAGTAGAAGCCAAGGTCACTTCGACACATTCGTCACCACACATACACGTGACCCTGTGTGTGGTCTGCTGTGATACTCATGTGATTCCCAACTGCTCGAGGTTCAAAGATCTCAGTCACGAAGAAAGATTTACATTAGTTAAAGGTAAGAAGTTGTGCATTAACTGTTTTAGTACAAAACACATGATCAAACAGTGCAAATCCAGAGGATTCAAGGTATGTGGTAAATGGCACCACACATTGTTGCATAGACAACCAGGGTCCTTTGAAAATTCTATGTTTCAAGGTAACTATTACGCAACGAAGAATACTACAATGTCGCATGTTTTGTTAGCAACTGCGCAAGTAATTGTTACAGACAGTTTAGGTGAATTATATTCCTGCAGTGCTCTCCTCGACAGTTGTTCTCAGTCAAACTTCGATAGTGAAAATATGGCGAAACGTCTGCAGCTAGAAGGAATTAAAAATCAAGTGGGTATCAAGGGGATAAATAATGAAGTAGGAACTGCAACACACAGTATTAACATTGAGCTTCGTTCTAGGCGCAGTTCCTACAAGAAAAAGTTGACGTGTTTTATCCTCCCTCGTGTAACAAGACAGATGCCGGCCGAACGAATAGACTGTTCTCAATGGAATATTCCAAAGGAATTGAAATTAGCAGACAGTACGTTTCATTCTCCAGTCGAAATTGATTTACTCGTACAAGAAGAAATGTTTTTTTTTTTTTTTTTTTTTTTTTTTTTTTTTTTTTTTTTAATTCTTGAAAATGGCAAGTATGAACACAAGGGATTGCCTACCCTGCAAAACACAAAGATAGGATATATTATATCTGGAGGTATACGTCATGTTTACGTGAAGGATAGTAAGCAGAATCCAAGTCATACATACTTCACTCAATTAGATACATTGCACAGTCAAATAGAAACATTTTGGTCAGTTGAAGAATCACCATTTGTAGCCAATCGAGTTTCAGAAGTGAAGCGACTCTCCAACATCGGAAACAAGGGTTATGTCAGTTCAAGGAAGGACACAGCTGATATTATCTCCCGAGAAGCTGTTCCACAAAATGCTAAAAGTTTGAATGAAAGACAACTCCTCAAGGTGAGTGGAAGGCCTGAGAAGTCATGTCTAGAAGTTTACCAGCAAAAGAGGACAAAGTGTGTACCAGTTATGTAAATGTAATGACAAAGTGACTGTGACACGGCTCATGTGACACAAACAGTTTTGTTTTGTATAATATTGCCAATGATAGTTTTTCAAACTTCTGAACTATTATTCTTTACAAAGAAAAGCTTTATTAGGCAACCATACATAAATGTGATTTTTATTGTTTAATATATAATGTTTACCATTTATTAATGTAAACATTCTATGTGGGCGGAATGTTGGTACACATGTATATAATCTATGTTAACTTCATATTATCTGAGCTCAAAGTGTATGTTTTGTTTTTAGATTCTTCTTTAGAAAAGCAAGCGAATGTTGTTTATACTATTATAAAAGTAAAATACAGTCAACTGCAGCTCAGTTTAAGCAATTATTTATATTTATAGTTATCAGTAGTGAACAGTCGGAACCTCAAGACACTGTGCTTATGAATAACACTCCAACATGGCTAAAAACTGCCTTTTCAAACTGCCGTACTTCAAACTGTACTAACCGGATGTATGTGAAACTCAGATTGCGAAGTGCACTGAGCTTTGCTACAGACTTTCCACCAACAACATTATATGGTCACCGCTGAGTGTCCCACAGTAAAAACGGTTCACCGGAAACCTTGCACGCTATTTCAGAGCTTGGCTCGTTGAGGCGATGTGGCATTTGATGCGCGCTTCAAGGTCGTCCTTATGTCTCCGTCATTTTTGAGGCTCTAACGAGCAGGTAGACGGCGCCCTTCAGACCTCGTTATTAAAGGGCCGTAAAACACTAATACGTCACCTTAACACCGCACACACCTTGGAATACCCCACGCCACTGACTTGTATGTCTCCAGAGATAGTGAAGCCCGGGTATAGAGAGCGGAATTCCAAACGTGAGCTCATTTATCCTGGTGTAAGTCCGGATTCTAAATAATTTGGTGGCGGGGGGAGATTAACACCCTATTAGTATTGATGTTGGTGCTAGGTTACACGAACTGTGTTCCCACTTGTGTAAAATCTGTACTTTTTGAACGAAGCAACCGATTAATTGTTAAAATCGTCTAGACACAATTTCTATACTTTGCAAAGTTGAGCAAGCATTGTAATCTCCAAGCCTGTTTTCAGTCTGGTACTTCCCCAGAAACAAGCCACAAAGTAACACCATATTGATACGTCCTCTGGTGCTCTTCTGTGAATCGGCCCCACGCCACCATTTACCGTTCCTCCTCCTTCTTGAGACATTATATTAAGAACTTCTCTAATAAGTCTGCATGTATTAAAGTATAGATGGTTCGGGATAAAGTAAGCACCAACCTTTGAAAAGTATCACTAGCCGTTACTGCATATAATTCAACATTAACTATAGTTGTCTTACTGGCTAGTATGGCTGGCAGTGAAATTACGTAATATGGTTCCATGTATTATCCTAATGAAATTCAACAATAATGAAACAAATTCAACTGCAATCCATACAATCAGAGATGATGGTTTATCGCGGGAAAACTTGACTGTTTACTGTGTTTCAACATACGTTCAGCTTACTAGAATATTACTGGCTTTAGTTTTTACATGGAGCTGTTGACCTATTTGAACGAACCTATAGGAATCCCGCTAATGTAAAATTAATGCCTGTTATTGGTCTGCAGACAGCTACGTTGTGTCAGAAGTTTATCACCCAGTCATATATGTTCCAAATAACTATAGCGTTTTCAAGGGTATGTTGGCATAAAACATTTTCGTGATATTCCACCAGCTCTCTCTCTCTCTCTCTCTCTCTCTCTCTCTCTCTCTCTCTCTCTCTCTCTATGTCTCTGTATGTATATATATAATGTTTTTTTTTAACGAACTGTATCGTTTCATACTGACTACACGTTTTATCTTACACGCGGAAACATCAAGTGACGTGTCCAGAGAGGTCAGATATTTCCTGTCGTTAGCCGTTACGCGCGGAAAGATACGCACTGGTTGAAAATATAACTTTAGCAGGGCTTTTTTTTAGTGTTCACTTTACCACGAACCGCCTATAATAATATGTTACCCACGACAACATAATAAGGTAGGCGGCCCATATTTCGTCCCCTCGCCTAACTAGCCTGGTAGTTGTAGCAACCTGGCGGCAGCGCATGGAACTGTTAGAACCTCTGCTTATTAGTAGGGCCCGGTAGTTTTCGCGAAAAGATTTGTGCCCCAATTTGTTCCAGTGCCTTATGTGCACACCTGCAGCTCAACTTCATGTCTATTGCCAGAGTGTTTTTGTGCAGAGTCGCTGTTAATTTGACTGTGACAATCAGTACACGGATAACTGCGACACAACACGTCTGTGATTTGCGGGTTTAACCTCCAGACGTTGTATGTTAAGGCATCCAACCACTGACCACAAATCAGATATGCAGGTGTGCACGTTAGGCACTGAAACAAAGTGCTGCAAAAATCTTTTCGCGAAAACTACCGGGCCCTACTTATTATTAGAGACACTGGCAAATCTCAGTAAATGTTGATTGTTTGCTAGGCTCCAACATGCTATGTATAACACTGAAGGTTTTGCACCCATATTGGCTGTCGTTTACATGAAGCAGCATGTCCCTCTTCAACAGACCCAATTATAACTGTGCAGTTTTAACACAGAACGTGTGTGATTTGCCAGAGAACTATTAACACGTGCCAGTATTGAGATACTACAGTTTATTGGAGACTACGTGAAATATTTTCGCGATTTTCCAGCGTCTCTACTTGTTAGTATTCTGCTATATAGCGCGGATAGTGCAGTAACGGCAGTTGTCAACGTTTCTGTGGTTTCTGACGCGGTAAGTTCTTGAGTACATCTACTTTATAAACATGTTATTTTCAAAGTAGGTATAGTTACTACTTGAAATATATGTACTTTACTTACGTGTGTTTTAACCTTTTAATGAAAAATATAGCATTAAATGCGCAGTTCACCTCAGTATTCAACGTCTTTTTTTTATTTTTATATTTGTACCAGATATGTTTTTCTTATTTTAGACATAAATTGTGACTAAATCTTCCTCTTAGAAAATTGATGTTTCTCTCATAGTTTTCACGTAATTAGTCGTAAACGTAAAAATTTGCAGTTTTACGGTTTTATGTACGCCACTCTAACCAACCGACATATCAAACCGAAAAAATTCACACTGTATAACAATGTCGTAGGCTATGATTTGAACTATACAAAATAAAATAAAAATAATTTTTGTTTTTTTAAACAATATTTGAAATTTTTAAATTTTCATTTTAAAATTCAGATTTTTTTATTAACTACAAAAATTTTTATTTTTTGTTTTTATATATGTCATTTCGTAGCCTACGACATTGTTATACGCTGCGAGTTTTTGGGTTTGGTAACAGTTGGTGGTTTTAGTGGCGTACATAAAACCGTAAAGTACAAATTTTGACGTTTACTACTCATTACGTGAAAACTATGAGAGATACATCAATTTTCTAAGAAGAAGATTTAGTTACAATTTATGTCTAAAATAAGAAAAAAATATCTGGTACAAATATAAAAATTAAAAAAAAAAAAACGTTGAAAACTGAGGTGAACCGCGCCATTAACGCCATCAGTTGTTGTTATGCATCAGAAATGGCTTCCAGTGTTATGCTGACCCTGCTCCTTATTTCGTCCCTTATGAGGTTCCCAAATTCGTCCAGGGGACGAAATTCGGAACATATTTTTAAAAACCATAGCCTAATATTTTTTTTTTTAATTTTTTCGGTTTTATTTCTTAGATGGCGAAACGCAAGACGTGGAACAAAAATGCTACGCAGAGAGCCATATGTGCAGTTACAGCCAAACAAATGGGATACAAATCTGTGAGCAAGACTTTCAATGTTCCTCGCGCAACATTGAAAGACTATGTTAAACGAAATGGTGACCTTACATTAGATGAATTAGTGGGAGGAAAAATAGGAGGAAAAATAGGCAGAAAACCAATATTGCCTGAAACATTAGAGAAAGAATTAGTGTATTACTGTATGACTATGGAAAGCAATTTTATGGCCTAACTGTAAAACACCTTCGTCGCATGGCGTTTCAACTTGCGATACGCAACAATATTCAACATCCTGTTTTAGTTGAAAAAAAAAATCTGCTGGTTACAAATGGTTACGCCTGTTCCTGAAACGACATCCTCAGTTGTCGCTAAGAAAACCACAGCCATTATCTCTTGCCAGAATAAATGGGTTCAGACAAATAAATGTACACAAGGTTTTCTCTGTGTTGGAGCCAGAACTTACAAAAGTAAAGCACAGCCCTCTAAAAATAGTCAATGTTGACGGAACAGGGAATTATATTGTTCAGCACAAAAGTCAAAAAGTCGTCGTCAACTCATGACGAAGGTAGCGATGATGATGACGCTGAATGTCCTATTTGTAGAAAAACATTTTTTTTTTCAGATAAACATGGTGAGAAGTGGATTCGCTGTACTAAGTGTGTTATCTGGTACCATGAACTATGCTACGGGTCTCAGAACAAAAATAACTTTATTTGTGATATGTGTTTGGAAGGCTAAATATTTGCACTTGGACGTGTTTTGCAAGTATAATTATAAAAAAAAAAGTTCGGATTTCCCGTGTCTCTTAAAAGTTTAGTGCTACATTTCTGCATAGATAAATATTTTTAAGTATTATTTTATAAACAGAGATTGTAGATTGTTATTCTATTTTTTTTTTTTTTTAGTTAAGGGAACGGAATTAGGAACACTTTTTTCCAAAAATCGATTTATGCGTACTGTCATATTTTTATTTTTTTTCTACGTTGAATACACGATGGTTTGCTTTGAGTGATATACGTTGTTATCGACCAATAATTGTAGAGTAAACAACCACACTTTTTCAAATAATAGCACACACCCTGAGGGCTTTGAGTTCAAAATACAACTGGGGGACGAAATTTGGGCCCCCTACCTTACTCACCAATATTAAGTTTTCTGCAAACGTGTGTATATTGCAAATATATAACACGGATTACATAAACACATAAGGCCGTAAACAGACTTAACACATAAACTTCATGAACACAAACAATTCCCTGGTTAAACAAAAAATTATTCTGTAAAATCTGCACAATAGACTCTCCCCCCTCCCCAAACAAACCGGCGAGTGAGCACCATCCTATCTATATATACCGAGCATTCGGTAGGATACGGGTTCGACAACCGGCTTCAACCGTCCTGATTTAGGTTTCTCATGGTTTCCGAAATCATTCCAGATGAATGCTGGGATTGTTCCTTTAACAAAGGCCATGGCCGACTCTTCTCCCAGCTCCTGTCATTGTACCAAGTTGTGTATCGCTGTCTATAATGACCTCGTGGTTGACGAGACATAAAGCCCTCATACATTACTGTACCATCCCATATATCTCCCTCTAACCGGCGCGCAAGGTGTTTATTTGCATGGTGAGCTCATCAAAGTACTGTATATTCCTTCGCTGTACTTCTTCTATCCTGGTGGTAGAGTGAAGTTGAAAGAGGGTATTGGGAAACCACCCACACCCACCTCTCGCCCAGCCAGCAGTAGATCACGTCGTAAGTTGTCACCAAAACACTCGAATGTCCCGGGCATCGTAACACGTTGTGAGGAAGAAGAACGTCGCAAATATTTTAAACGGTAAACAGTTTCGAACTGTATGAGATAAAATCTTCTCAATTGAAAAACAGATTTGTCCTTAAACGTATGTTATAGTCCCACATTTTACTATTCATACTGCCACATGTAAATTGTTTACATGTTTTCGACTAATTTTTGCATAAGGAATACGAACACGAAGTTTGTCGACTTTGTTTGGAGCTGTCGTGTGCATCGTATTTGTAATTTTTTTGAAAGATATTTTGTGCACTTTCGGAAAACTTCCCAACAATTAACATATATCCGCTTCCCTGACAATTATTCTAACATTTTTATACGGTAAACTGTGCATTGTCATTAAGGGTTCCAGAGGTTTCTGCGCTTTCAAAAGCGTTACATTTTAAATGACTTATTCAGCAAGTTAACACAAAATTTGACGAGAATAAAGTACTTGATATTATTCCTGGAATTATATTTACCAGACGTCATAAATATGCACTCGACAATGGGATAGATTACTGAATCAAGGGGTTATTGGTGATGCAATTAATAACACGTTAATTCAGTACCTGCTGTCTTTTACTGTATATGTTATATTTGTAAACTATTTTTGCTCACATTTCTTACGGATAATGATAAAGCGCTTTATTATGTACGTTCCGAACTTCCCTCCATTATTATTTTTTTTGCTGTCATCCCAACATATGTACAGATAAATAAACGCGTGCAAACGATTACATACACCAAAAGTACCATAATTATATATTATGGTATATAGCGAAAAATTTTTGTGCCAACATACCCTTGAAAACACTGTAGTTTCTTGTGACATGTATGATTGGGTCATATACGTCTGACGCAACGTAGTTGACTGCTGACCAGTAATAGGCATCAAATATTACATCAGCGGGATTCTTATTGGCTCAGTCAAATAGGGTAGCAGCTCCACGTACAAGCGACAACCAGTAATATTTTCGTAAACAGAACGTGCGTTGAAATCCAGTGAACGGTCACGTTTTCCCGCGATAAAACATCAGTACTTCGAAAACAGCAAGTTTTTAAATAAATACATGATAAAAAAACCGACACAGTACAGTAATGGAATAAGTGGAAGCGGCCTGTTTCGAAACCTGATTAACTGGGTCTGTGATGCTAATTGAACAGATAACGACAGAAAGGCCTCGATGGAACTGGCAACCGACGACACATCCGTGTGTACTTTTTAACGAATTATTTCGGTTTTTATGGGTGCTGTGAAGTGCCTGTACTGATATATGGTACGATTGCTCTGTGTGGTTTTGCCGTGTACCGCTAAAAGCAAGTTAATTTTATAAAGCCGCGTTTGTACCAATTTCGATCTGCAACGTCAGAAACATTTTAGCCCGCTGCATTTTTAAAACATTTTTGGGTAAAATATTAACCATGTTATGTTTTTTATTCTTACGCCGTTTGCACTGGCACATGCTTTCGAAACTGGAGCAGGCGCCGGACACATCACAAGTGATATTTGAAAGAACTGTGCAATGGGACTGCATGACTGGATTTATTTGCTTGGACATACTCCATTGCGAAATAATTGACTGTCAAAAGAAAACTAAAAATAAAAATAAGACAAGAAAAACATAAATAAGCAGAGTATGCTTTAGTAATCAGAGTACGTACACAACATGAAATTCCAAAACTGGAATCTGGTCAGATAAAACAAGGAACAAACAGAAAATAAAAGAAATAAATAAAAAAATAAAATGAAACCTAAGTTGACATGCGATACAACGATGAGACGAAACAAAAACACAAAACAGAAATACAGCAAACGACACCACGATGAGACGAAACGAAACACAAAGATGTTGGACACAAACAGAAAAAAAAACAACAAACAACACAAACGTTGAGACGAAACAAAACAAACTAGTTTTCCAAACAGTCAGTATAAACGACGTTTCGGGAACTGGAATCTGTTCCCGTCGTCAGGTAGACACACAGGGTTCAGGAACACGAGTGCGACTGATGAGGAGACTGGAAAAACCATCACAAGTCATATTAATATTTTGGACAGTTACATACGTAGAGCGGGAAGAAAACTATTCTGGGTTGCAACAATAAAATAAACGATTTCTAATCGTTGCTTGGATATAATTCAACTCCAACATCTTCACTGCCAGACTACCACCCGCAAAACTTTATACACATTGTGGGTTGCAGAGCTGGGCAGATTCGGCCATACCACACGAGTGAATTCTGGTAGCCTACTATATAGTTACGCTGATTAAATAGCTGGCCACATCTGTGGAACACATGTAGTTATGAGTTCAAAGATTGCACTGAGAGCCGACAACACAGTTTGAAGTAGAACCTGGACCTCACGAGAGGATGGAACAAATCAGAGCAAGATATTAAAATTATTAAATTGAATTATTTTTTTAAAAATTAATTTAAGTGAAACTATTGTCTATTAATTTTCGATTTAAATAACGTAACTTAATACACACATAAAAATTCAAGAAGATAAATAATTTTAACCTAACGCATATTCCAGAAACTGTGACCATATTGTGTGGTTATAAAATTACAACTCCATGAATTTGGTCAACAGTAATTGCCCAAAATTTTTATAACTAATGCAGGAAGCAGGATAATAGAAATCATTACCATCCAGACATATATGCAAACCAAACAATGTGAAAATATCAGCAGTGTTTCGAAATGTTTCGCAGAGCACATTTTGGATTTGTGTATACTTAAAACTGAATGTTGCATCTTGGACAAAATTATTGGGTAACAAAGACACAAACGCTTACTAAAGGGGTCACATGGCTCGTGTGTGTCATCCTTTTAAGTTATGGATTTTAAATTCCTTGTACTCTTAGTAACGGTGTAATTTTACTACATAGTGTACCCATGTAACTTGAAAAAAACCATTAGTTGACAATACGTCAAAACCAAGAATAACCTACTGTAAAGAAGCAGCACTGCAATTATCCACAAGTTAGGTTTGAAAATCCTATACGTCAATTGTTTTACTGTTTTTATTCACACAGTCTCTATCTTTAGGTTTTTTCCCCTGTGAATGTTAAAAGTTTCGCCTCTTTTTAAGGAAAAAAAAATTAAATTACAACATACGTTTTTGTTTTTTGAGAATAATAGGTAACATAAATTATACTGCGTTTTCTTTGGGTCCCTAGTTCTATAATTATCTCTTATGATTCATAATCGCATTACAACTCCTTAAGTATACAGTTCAATTAACTCGCACTGTAATGTAGCCCATTGCACCAGTCCACCACGAATACTTAGGTTTGATTATCCGGTTTTGGAAAAGGAGGGGAGTGTTATCGAACTCTCGCACTTGAAAAGTGTAGTAAGCATTGCAGGTTTTCTTCGCTACATCCCGTGTCCCTGTATAAGCATATGTTTTATGTAACGCTACCTAAACACACCGAGTGTCTTTATTCTTCTTATATCCTTACGACCGCTGCAAATCTAGATTCACTGAGTAAAACCTACCCAAACAACCCATAATTTAGTTACTAACCACAGTAGAAATGTTCTTGCTCTCACCCGAAATTATTCAACAAAGTTTAATCAATTAAATGTTTTTCGTAGACTTTCCTTTGCGTATGTATCATTCTTCTAATATTGCCATCAGTAAGCTAAGTGGGCCGTATGTCTCGTTGACAGCGAGGTCATTAGAGACGGTGGTATTTAACTTGGTACATGAAGGAGCTGGGAGAGGAATCGGCCCTGGCCTATATTAAGGAACCATCCCAGTATTCGCCTGGAGTTATTTCGGGAAACCATGAAAAATCGAAATCAGGATGGCGGGAGCCAGGGAATGAACCCTGAACCTGCCGATTGAGAGAACACCGCATTCCCGATTCACCACCTCGCTCGACTTGTCATCAGTAAGATTCATAATGATATTAACCACACTTAAAACGCAACTTTGATAATATTTTTCTCAGAATATTCACTCCTTCTACGTTAATTGAAGCCGAACTATTATATAGCTCCGAGTACACCGAAGTACGGAAAAGGATGTAAACCCTACGCACTGCTGTAAATTTTATTTTGAAAATGTATTTACAGGTATGTTGAAATGTTTATTCAAGTAAAATCTTATCTACTAACATACAAAAACCCTACAATGTCAAAAGAGGTCTGAAACAGCTAGCTAATTTTTTTTTTTTTTTTACATTTGAAATAAAATCGTATTAATTAAAACTACGCTAAATACACTTTAGCACAACATAGTTATGCAACAATCAGTTAAATTTTGTAACAATCTGCGGAAGTGTGTACCAAAATTTTATTAAAGTGTGTACGTTTGAAAACAACGTTTCTAAACATATGTGATGATCAAGTAATAAAACATTTTTGTAAATTAAAAAATGCTATAACTGGAAAATATGTTGATTTTCGATAAAATTTATAAATTCTACCTAATTTAATAACATATGTGCCTAAATATTTAGTTATCGAAAAGAATACCACTTTGCATTTAATATAATTTTATAATCATTTATCTACTCGTAGTTTGTCCGGAAGGTCTAACTTAAAATCGTTACATTCTGTTAGTACTACGTTATAGCCAGCTAATTTTAGAAATGGTACACCTAAGTTAAAGCAATATCAAATTATATCCTACAACAAGTCTTGCTACTTTAATGAGAACTATTCCAATTAATTTACACTAAACCAGCTTTAAGATAATACAGAATACTGACAGTGAAAATATGTATTGACATGATCGACTGAATCGTGTGAATTTTTTTCTTCCCCTTGCACCGCCCAAACAAACGGCGCCATTCTGACGAATGGCAATTTGGCCGTTTGTGGTTTTTTTCCACGACAATAAGTCACTGCTGATTGGGCCCGTTTGAATCACGTGCTCCCGGATGAATGTTCCGTTCCAGGATCAACAAAACCGGAAAACAAGGATTTGTGGCCTCGACGCGATGTGATACGAAACGCGAGAGTGTTTGTTCGAGAGAGAATGGGAGAAGGTACGGGAAGTGAAAAAAAAAAAGGCAGCTTTTGAAGTGCCATTTTCGGGCGGGCGCCCACCTTTTATGTTCGCGGGTTCGCAATGGGGATGTCGAAGCGTGGAAGACCTGTTCAGCTCGCATATAGGCCGCAGCAAACGAGCCTACGGTTTACAAGCCGTGGCTTGCGGGGCGGTAGGAGGGGTGTTTGGAGGTGTAGGGCATTACACGGGGTATCGATAAAACCACTCGTCACCAGCAGATAATTGAAACATTCATCACTACGCGCCGGCACGCACAAGCGAGTCGGACACCGGGTATCTGGACATAGCCTAGCCGCCCGGCCTCGGGTCAATCAGACCATGTCACTAGATGCGTTGCGGGTAGTTTCACCCTCCCTCTCGTCAGGCGTAATTGTTACGACGAGGAAACTAGCATTTCCGACAGGAGGAAAAATTATGCTTAACGCGTGTGTTTCCTGCAATTTACCACCCTAATAAATATCACCAATATTGGATAACGTGTTCAAATTACGCTACACAAAATGTGATTTATCGGCCATTTCCAAATTATACGTACCGTCCGGTGAGTTACAAAACAAATCGTGTTCTTTCCTGAAGTAGTAGGTTACATGTCGAACATAATACAGTTTCTCAAATGAAACATTGTTTTTTTAAACTATGTACTCAGTCTGTAACAGTCTTGAGAGTGTTTATTGTGTAAATAGAATATGAACACTGCAATCTTATAACTTTGTTAAAAATTATTATTTTTTTCTGAAAATTGTGAAGTCAATGAGAGCAATAGAGAGTGTGTGTGTTTTACATTTGTTTTTCTTCTTCGTTTTCGTACTCTGCCATTCGTCACAAGTTTGATCTGCGAAACATGAGCACTGGCGTGTGTCTACAAACCAATAAATTCTAATTGTAAACTCAAATTGCAACAAACATTAAAAAATAGTTAATGTTTGCAACTGATCATTCTGAAATACATACAAGCCAGTTTTAAGCACTTTTTTCGAAGTACAGTTTTCTTATGAGATGACTGTCCAGTCTTCTTAGGACCCTTTAAAAAATTGTGGCCCGGTTATCGAAATTCATAAAAAATCAAACCACACAACATTCAGCAAATCTATGACATTTACAATTTTTCAAATCGCGCCTGTTTTAACATTTTTGTTGTAGTTTCGTGTCTCGGGAATTATTTCACAGTCACAGAGCCATAAATAAGTAACATTTCTTGGTCATATGTTGTATCGAATTAACAGATTTTAACCAAATTTAATGTTTTGGCCGTACACAGACCTGTGGTATAATATTTTTGTAAGTTATATTTTGACTGTGTGCAATAATCACTCATCAGCTATTTCGGAAGATAGCATGACATAAATACGTGAAGGATTCATTTTTAATATTTACAAAACTATTGTACGGCTTATAAAACAAAATTGACAGCTCATATAGTTTCTCGAAATCAATCCAGGCGAAAGGCTGGATTTGTTCCTAAGAAAGGGAAAGGCAGTCGTTTTCTCGGTTAGAGTACGTCAAGTTGTGGGTAATCGTCCATACCACGTACCTTACATTTGACAATCTATCGTTCAGGCCCGATTATAGAGTCGTTCCGAGTAATACTTGAGGGAAGTTGGAGTGAGGTGTAAGTTTACTTCACTGCGTTGTCGCGGCATGGGAATGAGTGTATTTTAACCCGAGTAAAAAGTGGATTCAAGTCTGGGGGAATCCTATACTGTCTCTGAGATAGTCTTGAGGCAAACAAAGAGGCTTGAGTAAATTACGAATAAGACAGTAATTAATTTTTATAAATTTTCTCCTAAACATGTAACACGTTTTGTAAATCAAAGCTCTGTGTTATAAATTTTACTAACCGCGCAAATATATATATATATATAAATTCAATACACCACGCATGCCTCTATTTCTTGGCCGTAAATACAAAATAACAGAACAGTAAACACATAGAGCAACTTTTTCCATAGCTGTGACACACCGCTTCTCTCTTTCTCTCTCTCTTTCTCTCTCTCTCTCTCTCTCTCTCTCTCTCTCTCTCTATATATATATATATATGGCAAATAATGATACAGTGGTAGTATATTGTGTTGTATTCTCTGTTTTCTGGGAGATCCAAAAACAGAGATTGACGGTGTACAAGTGAGGAAAAATCTTAATTTTATATTTATATGAAATAGTGTTAGTTTTGTAGACGCCCGAGAACATTTTCCTTTTACGAGAAAAAAATTAGCTCAGCCAATTTTTCCATGATAGTAATTCAAAGTCAAAATCTGTATGATTTTAGTTTTTATAAGCCGCAAAAACAAATGAACATAAATTATTTTAAAAATTCGCTCTGAAAATACATGTCACGAGCCATTGCTTGACACGTTTTAAATAACAAAATAGTTCTGTGTTATATAAAAGAAACAAAAAAATTTTTAATTCCAGATTTTTTTATAATGGCCCATGGCATGTTGTTTCAGTGTGAATTTTTTCATTTCATTATATGCACTGATTTTTGCTGCTTATAAGAACGAAAAACGTTCAATTTTTTACTTTTAGTGCCGTTATCTGAAAACTGGCTGAGCTAATTGTTTTGTGAAAGAAAAATGTACGGCCAAGTAACGTCTAGGAACTAACACTATCTCGTACAAATATAAATGTATGATATTCCCCCGCTTAAACACATTTAAGGCCCATCAGTGAATGTCGTTGATTACTTAGAGCCACCCGGAAGACACGTGTTAGGGAAACTCTCACAACTACTCTTATCTTATTTTACAGAATTTCACTTCATTATTTTACACAGCTTTTTAAGCAGAAAAAAACTTTACTACAATCGTTTTTATATAAGGTCGAAGAGCTTTGCGGCAGTCCGTACTGTCTATTTTTAATATTTACGCCGGTGAAAGCAATCTCACAGAGACGAATTAGCCGTGATAGAAGGCTGTGATATGTGAAGAAATAATTGTTTCTCTCATTGGATGGCAACGCGAAATATTAAAGTTATTCATCGTATGTGGCCAAGCGATTAATTTTATAAGCATATTTTACTGATGAAAAGTGTTTCTGTAGACGTCAAAATTAGACGTACGAAAATAAAACAGTAGTTTAGGTTAGTTTTAGTTATGTTGTTTTGAGATTAGTTGATTCACTTATCTTTTTTTATTTTTTTGTGATGCAGGGTTAGATTACCTAACCTTACCTAAGGTAACTTAATCTAACCTCACCCAACCTAACAAAAAATGAAGAAATCCAGGGTAAATTAACCTATCAGAACCTAACCTAAACTAACCAAAACTAACCTAATTTGTTTTGCACATTACGACGTATCCACAACGGTTTAGTGTGAAAATTTCTGCCTGGGCAATTTTGGGGATTGCAAGTAACGTGTACACGAGCAAATGTGCTGTTTGGAAGTATAAATTATTTTTATTTCGGAGTAAAGTCACATCAATTATCTAGTTGGATTACATGACGGTGGCCGAAATTTCAGTAAACACACTCGCGAAATGAGGAAAGATACATCACGCTGCCATATAATGGACAAATTACATACAGAACGTTTTCTGTTGCAAAGATGTCTGAATGATAATTACAAGGCTGCAGAAGGTACGACGAGATTTCATGCCGCGAGCTCAAAAATATCCTGAAAGGAGTTTCGGTTTCCTTCTCGCCGAATCCTGTTTCCAGGCAATATTTCACCCTCAAAGGGCTGCCGTTTGGGGTAGGAGTGTGGTCTAGAGCTCTGGAAGGGAGGGGGGGATATGTTCATATTTCCGCTTGCCAGATGAGCGCGCGGTAGCGATGTGATTTATGTCGGCGGCCACAACGGCAGCATCACTATCACTTAGTTGTGGAAGGGGGAGGGGCGTGTTTCCTGGTAGGACCGGGCACGAGCGGGAATATTCAGCCCCGAGGGAAGGGTAGGCAACCCCCTCGTCGTGTCACTGCTAGTCGTGGTGAGATTAATAGCTGTCAGCCTTCCCTCAACACCTGAGTATCAATCACGCACTCTTGTGTGTGTTTGTGTTGTTGAGGGCGTGTGCGCGCTGATTTTGCCTCGGCGTCATGCTTCCCAATATAGCACATACCTTGCCAGTCACGACACGTTGACACCTCCCCCAAACATATCGGTACACACTTTTTTCATAATTTAACGTAAATACAAACATAGGAGGTACTTGGAGCTTTCAACGGTTTACTTTATTTATGGTGAACATCATCACAATTTTTTATCTCTGACTTCGTTTCACAAAAATTTCAAAATTTACTCTATCAGCACGATGTTTTTTTCACACAACAACACGTTTATTACAAACATGCCAGTCTCTGTTAAATGACAGTACACGTTGGGAGAAGTATGTCATACAATTGATGTCTCTTTCAACGATGCAAATTTCACTGTATATTTAAATTATTTGGCTAGAGTTAGGCCTAACCATGAACTTGAATGAAATTCTGAAGAAAAAAGTTAAACATTATTACTGTTGGAAAATGAATTGCGATTCGAAATTATTCTTCCCCAGATATGTTCACTTTGATGTCATCTGCAGCTTTCTATGAAGTATTTCATGAACATGTTACCTTCTTCAGGATACCTCCTTGCAGGAAATCAAAACAGAGAGTGACAAAAGTCCATATGGAAGTTCTGTTAAGTGTACGATTATGTAAAGCATTGTTCGTCATGGGTAAGGCAAGGATTTCATAGAACAAGACACTTTGTTTAAAGGTACAACCGCTTATCATATTGTATTATGCGTACTTCACATCGCTTATTGTTTCCAAATACTTCGTTATGAAAATAGCACAAAAATGCAGTGTGAGTCATAACATTAACATACGTAACCTGTGGTTTGAGGACCTCCACGTATGTGAAGTCACTAAAAATTTTATGGACATGGAAATTGTATGAAATACTAGCAGTCCCCCGCGGCTTTGCTCGCGAGTATTATTCGTAACTGATAATATTTACTTTAATTGAAAAACCTCTTTGTACACAAGATTGGTACTTCAGTCATCAAGTGTTAGAATGTCCAAGCGGCTAGTTGAACTAATTCTGCAGAAGGATAAGTAGCTATAGCTGTCCATGCGAAAAGCAGTCTTAAG
>PNEQ01133562.1:0-18884 GCA_003012365.1 Medauroidea extradentata | reverse complement strand
AATTTATATTTCAACTATCACTTGCGTTATTTTTCCGTTAAATGCTACGGGAGTCGGGCAATTCGCTCGAGAGAAGACACTCGGAATCTCGATTTTCTCATTTTTTGGGGACAAGGGTCGGTCATATCTACCGCTCAACAGTGTGACGTCTGGCTACTGATATCAATTTATATTTACATTATTACGTTAATTAATTTCCTGCAAAACGCTACGGAAGTCGGGGCCTAGAGACACTTTGCAGAAAAAATGCAATTTTAAAATTTTCCGTATTAGGTCGGTGGGTTGGTTGGGGGGGGGGGGGGCAAAATAAGCCGCTATCGAATTTACGAAGGTAGCGATTTTACGAATGCGATGAGAGGAACCGTGAGTATTCGTAAAATCGGGGGTCTAGTGTATTACTACTGAAATTTCCTTACCTTAACTCCAGACTTACAACATGTACTGTAATTCCTAAGGAATGGAGCACTCACCAAAACAATTGTTTGCAGAAAGGTAATATTTCAAATTCAGCAAATTTTTTGAACACACGAAACATTTTTTCCCCCAAAGACAATAACATGGTAGCAAAATTTATGTCAAATGCACGCTGTGGTTAAGGTTCGGTTCATTCGGCAAAATGAATTATTTTATTTTTTGCTTGTGTACTATTCTGAGGAGAAAAATAAGAAACGTGCAAATATACTGCAAATTCTATTTCTCTGTGGTACTGAGCCATACACGTACTGTGGCGCAACAGGTAAACAGAATTTGTGGTACGATTACAAGTCACACATTTTTCTTCTGAGGACAGTATTTACTTGTGTATAGTGCGCACTTTTATTCCAAACAAATTATAAACATTCAGGGGTGCGTGAGATACACGAAAAATAGAAAAAAATACTTGGGGAAAAACCGGCTGATGGGTTTGCTGGGTGAGGGGGAAGGGGGAGATGGCGGGGATGTAATAGGGGTGTCAAGAGTGGGAGGCAGAGAGAGAGAGAATGTTTCTCACCATCCGGTTCCTCCACTATTACTCCTCTTCCTTTTCTCCCCCCCCCCCCTCGCTATGCTGTAATGCTGCTGAAACCCTAATTTTTTTGTTCGTCCTTATCCACGTTTCTGTTCAAAATGTTATTTAGTGTTTACGCAACGTATGGGTTAAAAACTTGTCTGATGATGGCCATAAGTTTACTAGCTTTAAACTGTCGGTTACAAAGTATGCTGTTCAACAAGTTGACATGGCAGAAACAAAAGTTAGCAGCGATCAGCTATATTTCCGTTGGGAAAGAAAGGAAGAAAAAAGGTGATACTGTTGCAAGGCACATAATACATTTTTTTCCCTGGAACTTGTAAAAATTGTGTGCGCATTATACGCAAGGGCGCACTATACACGAGTATGTACGGTATTTGACAACAGTGGAATGTAAAAATTAGATAATCTTAAACCATCTGTCGAGAAACAAAAAATACTATCACTGGCTCAGGATTTTCTGATTTCTATGTAGATAATTTTAAACCAATTGTCGAGGGGGAAAAAAAAAAAAAAACCAACTTGTTGGAAAATTTGACTGCGAGTGACTTTGAGATGAGCATGCGCGACTGAGCGAGCGATTCTGTGTTATGTAACAAGCGCTCAACCATGGCGGCTGGCGAGTGAATGAATATCTAGGTATCCAGTCTCCACAGCGCGGCGGTGGACAGCACAGGAACTAATACACAGGTAGTGTTTCTTGTCTCTGTAAGAATGCGCTCCAGTGCAGCGTGCTCTTATTAATTGCATTACAGATAGAATGCAGTGGTGTCCAGCAAGATTATTTTCTGATGCATCCTATAATAAAACCACCATATTTATAAAAAAAATACATAATCATATTATTTATACAGACTTTCACAACAAATTTATTGCTGTAAACATAACTAATTTGTATCTCCAATGATAAAAAAGCTCGAGTGCAAAAAAGTATTTTTAGTGAGCAGTAACCAACCAGTTTGATAAAGGAGCGCTACCTACAATCTAAAATAGCCGCTGCGTGTGTATTTATTATTTTACTATTGTTTCGCAAACTTTTAATTCAGTTTTCATCTAAACTTTTTAAAAATATTTTTTATGGGAATTTCCTGAAATTTGTTGGAGGAGACGAGAGAGAGATGGAATAATTGACGGCTCTGTACTGTTAGTCATCACTTCTCACGTGTTGATGGCGCACGGGCAGCCTAACTCACCGTGCACACGCTCGCCAAGCATTCCACTCAAATTTTAGTATTTTCCGCCATGTCTTTTTCTTTCACGGCTGTGGCGTACCTATTGATGGTAAATGCATTGTTATTGTTGTGAGCTAACCAACTTTTTTTAATTACCTTAAATTCCGATGAAACAAGCCCGAGGATTTAACTTATTATATTTCAATTTGGGGGGGGGGGGGAGAAGGGGGTTAAAAAAATTAAGTAGGATTTAACTAAATATAGATTTAGAGTAAACACTTTTGGGTCCCGTGGCATTTAGTTAAATCGGGGTTGTACTGCAGAACAAATTAAATTTAAAACTTAAAATTATCCCAACACAAGGCAGTATGTGCTTATACATGTGTGTATATTTCTCCAGCCAGCAATACTAAAAAATAAAGGCATGTCTAGAAGGGCAGTTAGTGGTCCTGTCGCGTGACACCAGGACAGTCGTCCCTCATGTCTTTATCGTCGTCGTACTGTACACCACACCACACACAGTAGCAGTAGGTCTGCCGCAGATATGCTGTCACAATCTCTAGTTGTTGTGCTGGCTGCAACACAAACATTCACCAGTGACAGACTTCAGTACTATGGTCATATTTACAATATTGTATATACAAGGGCCAACATGTTGCATCAGTAATATACTGTACCTCCTGCTTTTGCATGTCAATACATTGCGATGCAGTACTTATGTTGATGGTACTGTAAGGGTTCAAACCGCACAGTCTGTCAACATGCCACACTTCACGTGCAACGTTCTACAACATCAAACACTTCTTTCGAGTTCCGTTGTACAATAAGCCATTGTAACGGCAATACAATTTTATATTATTTTCCAAAAGCACTCAAACCAAAAAGGTGATTTAAACTTCAAGAATTTATCTCAAAAAGTTCTAAAAACTACACTTTATACTTGCTATAACATTAGCTTTCTACCGAGTTGAACTATACAGTATTACACACACAAGACATGCCAGTACAAGCATCAAAGTCACTACATTATTGTAAGTTTTCAACATATTACAGGTGCACAATCCTTAATCCGAAATTCAGAAATCCAATTAGCTCCGAAACCCGAAAATTTTTCAGGTTCCCACTACAAGATTTTTGCTTGCAAAGCAACAGACTAATTTAAATTGCGTAGCTCATCTGTTCAAAACAGAAGGTACAATCGTAAACGATTGCACGCATCATTATGTTTTCAACTCTTTGTGAACGTAAAATTTCAGCAGATAATCAAAGTCTGCTACAATGAATAGTATCGTAGGTTGGCTACAATGAGAATGTATTACGAACTTGTGGGTTAATGGTAGTGAAAAATATCAAGCATCTATGACTGTGAATTGAACATTCTATTATATTATGATGCCCTGATTAATTTCTATTTTCTGCCAGTTTATATCTTTCCGCCGAATGTAAACATAAATACTGCCACCTGTTTTTATTTACACAGGATCATGCTGTGTTTACAACTACATTAAACTACTCCGATAAATTTTAGCTATGATATCTACTCATTAAATGCACAGGAGCTGAATATAAGACAGTAAAAAGTAATCTTAGTTATACCGTACATACCTGCGAGTAAACATCTTATAATACTGGGTTCTGTCAATTTACCAATTTATACAACATGCACTATTGCCGTTGTAATGTGTTCTGTAAATTTGGGAACCTCATAATTTTCTTGCCATTGCCGAATCTTAATCATGTCAATAATTCAGTATATTTTTATGTTGGTTCAAACCTCGACTCTTCAAGACTGGGTAACCGGTCTCGGGCAGCATGGTAGTATAGCTATGCTCAAGTATCAATTATCACCCAGCTAAACCAAGCCAAAAACATAATATATTTTTTTATAAAATCAAATACTACATCAATTGGACACTTTATCTGTGACTCATCATGTACCATTGTCGCACGTGGGCTTGTTTTGCCCACCGCTGCACTACGAGTGCTGGGTTGCAAGTGTGTATCTCTAGAAGATCTTTAAGGCAGAGAGCATGAGAGGTTGGTGTGGTCCTTCTAGAGAGATTTGTAACAGAGCTATCCTCGATCCAGCGAGTAACTACTGGATGAGCCAACAAGGAAAACTCTTTACACGCTAGTGCAGGGCGTCATCTTTATATAAATAGAGGGTAAGGCAGATATTACTCGCCTTATTGGATATTAGGAGGTTGGTACACAAGGTGATCTCATGAAAGGAGAAAGTCAAAGTAATTCAGTTTCATTGGGCATTTATATTCACGAACACAAGTTACAGCATTATGAATATAACACTTTCTTTGATACAAGGTCTACAATCAGGGTTTGAGTCAATCACAATTTGTTGACATACATTCTTACACTGGAGTCTCTATATGAGACAGACAACAAGGGTACGAACTTAAGATATGACACATTGACCACAGGGCATACTCTCATGAATACAATTCTACACGGCACTACAGGCCTTTCAGATACTGGGCAAAAACTGAGGCCTATCGTGGCCGAGAATGTGTGGGCGATTATCTCTTCGATCCCGGGAGGTTAACAATATTCAGTAGCCTCTTTACATTAGGGCGCTACGGCCCTCAGTGATACTTCACTAATAACAAATACTGGATTACTTGTAATTATACGGCGATCTCTCTGATCCCAGAGAAAGTTTACTACATTCCGTAACTTTCAATAGAATTGACAAGACTGGGAAGTGGATGATGGCAAAGTACTAGGCATTGTGGCTTGAAGCGCACACAGCTTAGATTGCCATGCTAAGAAGGTTAAGTCTCAACTCAAACATGAATGCGCAGGTTATACTTACTGCCGAGTCGTCCTGGCTAGAATGAGGGTTTGAGGTGAAGGTGGGGTTGGGAGAGCAGGCTTCGGCTTCCTTACCAAGCAGCAACCGACTATGAGGTAGGGATGGGGAATGCCAGGATGACCCGGACCGAAGGCCTAGCACCTGACAACTGACTAGCTGGGGCGCAGCGCCCTCCTTATAAACCCTTGAGAGGGGCTGAAAGTACTGTTATCAAAATGGCCACCGGGCCGCTGGAGGCTGTCTGCATCTACAGGTGCGCCACACTCGCACAAAAGAAATACTCTCTCGTGGCACAAAGTTACTCTCTTATACAAATAAACTTCCCGACTTTAATTATAAATGCTCGTATTGCCGTTTAACACTATAATTAACACACAAGAACACTTATTTAATCATAAATCAAATTTTACGCAATAACAAACAAGTACATTTTACATTTACATGCGTTATTTCCCACGATCGCCGTTTTAGTGCACTTTACAGAGTCTATGTACGGGATTGGCACTACTGGTAGGCGCTCTGCCGTATTTTGTAAACAAACATTGGTACAGGTTAACAAATGTTGCAAATGCAGTTATACATGAAAAATACACATTGGATAATCACTTGGACGTAAGTAAATACTGTTTTATGAATGAAGCTTTGTCTTCCTAACCTTACATGCTAACATATTATCCTTACGTAAAAATAAACGGCAATATGGAGATTGGCAAAGGTGCGGGCGAATACTACTGCCCTTAGGCCTAAATAGTAAAATGTTAAAAATCGGGGGCGAGCGTTAACGTAATTTATAAGTGGACGTGACGCGTCGCGTCACCATGTATATTTAAGTAAAATGAGGAATAATTATCAATTTGTCACTAGTCGGCACGTAAAGAAATAAGGTCTTAATATTAGTTTTGTCTAGGTGCTGTCCATTAGTTAAATTTAAATAAGAATTTTCTGTACTTCAAGTGAAATTATCATATGGATAGTTGCCAATATATGTATGTTGGTTCAACGAGGCTAGCAAACTAGTAGGTTCATCAGAAACCAGCAGTGTTTGGACTCTAATTGATCGTCATGTTATTTCCTTCAACTTTGCTGAGTGACTTTTGTGTGTCAAACTGACAGTTAAATAATTATATGTAAATTTGTGATTTACCTACCAAGAGTGTGGAAAAGTCATTAACAGGTAGATAGGCATGGCCTCTGGTATGTGGGTTTTTCCTCAAAGGAAGGAGGGGGGATGTTTGAACGCACCAATGACAAATTTCCCATTAGGCACTACAAGTATAAAATATTTTAATTATTGATGTTATATAACAAATGAAAATATAGCAGATATTCTATGTAATTTTGAAATTAAATAAATATGGGATTATTGAAAGTTAAATACTGCACCCAGCAAGCCAGCATCACTTTTAGATCTCTGAGGACAAGTCCTGAGTTCCGTCATCTTGGGGATGGGGAAGGGAATAGTGGAGGAGGGGATAAGTTTGCCGGTTGTAGAGGCTGGTCTCGGCCATTTTTGTTTGGGACCTGGTAGAGAGCAGTTAGGTGGTACACGAGAAAGAATGTTCTGCCTCAAAAAGAGGTTGGGAGCAGGGAATGCGTCTTCACAAGCCAGTAAGTGATGAATTTTCCGAGTATAAACTGAGCTGATGCAGTTGTAATTGAAGCACGTGCCAATATTTGTAATTGTAATTACATTTAAGTGAAAGTGTATGTAAAAGTAAGTGAGAAGATAAACGAGAGCAATTAATCATCAGCTATGCCAGTATGCAGTCTTGCCTTCATTAGAATGCTCCAGCGATCCCGCGAAAGTACCCCAAATGCTCTACCACTGGCTATGCTGCGGCTGATTGTACCACCACACCGTTACGAATCTCGTAAATGCAGGCGTATTTTATTTGAATTTGTAACTCAAAACCACCACTAAAAACAGACATGACACACGCAATTCAAGAAATCAAGTTTCGTTCAGTTCTACTGCCACAAACAACGACGACGCACTTCTGAAACATTAAATAGCATATTTTCTTAATACGTGAAATAAAAAGTAAGTTGTTTCTAGGCTGGCAAACGTAAAACAATTTACATAATACCGATGGTTTCACTTCATTTGGCAGTGATATTCATAGTAATTTCCAATACAGTAGAGTCTCGTTATAGCGAAATGTCACGGTTCTGGGTTCGAACTTCGCTATAGCAGTGTCTTCGCTATGGCTGAATTTGGCTGATTCTGACCCCTAAACCTAAAAATTGCATTACAATTGTCTTTAATCTTATTTAATTACAAAGTAGTAAGTAGTTTTAATGAAATATAGGTTTATTTTAACAGGTAAGTATGCGCTGGTTACAATGATACCTAACAAGTATAGGAGCAACAATTCGCTAAGTCAAAACGAGCCAAAAACTCTGCAGCGTCATGTACGTATGGCTATAAATTGCTAGACTGCCTCAACGGTGTCCCGCCCGTGTGGGCCGCGGCAAAGTGTACGTGCCGGCAGAGTCAACATGATTACACTGCCGCCCGCTGCAAACCAATGGATTGCCGCTGTAAAATTGTGTTTCACCATTCGAACCTTGAAGAATTCAGCATTGTTAAAACTATTCCCACAGCGGGCATATACAATCGCAGACTGCATCAAAACTTTAGATAAAATCCGACCCGGTTTTGTAGATACTGTACAGTACAATTGACGTTGCTATTCTGCCTGATAACAAATTAACTTGGCTGGTTTGTTTAGTTTCTTAGAAGTGTTGTGGTGTTTATCAAAATGTGAACTATGAAGTTGGCGCATCTTATCCATGGTTTTCAGCAACGGCGGTAGCAAATATTAATAAAATGTTTATAAAAATAATTTTAAAAATGCTGAAGCAGATTCCCGTCCGCCACGTCTTTCTAGCCACCCCTACGCAATATTCGTTCACTCAGAACACATTTTACAGTAGAGCCCCGATTTAATGATATCTGGATTAACGAAAACAGCGATTTAACAAAATTCTTTTTAGGAACCTTCAAAAAAATAACAAAAAAAATGTATTAAATAACTAACCGACTTTGATAAAAATCAAATGTTAATATTAAGTTAAGTCCTTTAAAAATGCTAGCACTGACAGCCATATATACTTATTTCTCCGTAGAAAAGCTTAAACTATCCGTCGAGGAGCAAAAAAAGAAAAATTTGTTAAAAATCGTTCAAATCATTAGTTGCGGAAGTGAATTTGAGATATGCACGGCAGAGCGAACGACAATGTGTTGCATAACAAGCACGTGCCTAGATCCTCATCCTGGTGGTAGGCGAGTGAACGAGCATCTACGTACCTAGTCTCCACAGCACGGCGGTAAACAACACAAGAACTAATTCACAGATAGTGCTTCACATCTCCGTTAGAATGCGCTGCAGAGCCGCGTGCTCTGTGGATTACAGTAGAACCTTTATATTACACTTTCTACGGGACAAGTGAAAAATTGTGTAAATGAGGGGAAAGTGTAAATGGAGGGAAACAACAAGAACTGTAACAACACATCTATTAATTAAAAATGTTTACAAGTTAATTTTTTTATTCCAGCATGGATGTAATATGTTACCTCAAAAAGTCCTTACAAACAAATACATATTCTAACAAAAAAAATTGTTTAGCATCAACATGCTACTGGACATTTATTTATACTGCTAACACTGATTAAATTGCACTTTTGTTTTTGAAACTTTTTGTACACATACTTTGAAATCTATTGAAATGTCAACCTTCTTCCATGATATTAACATTTACTTGGTAAGTAGAGGGAAAAATTTTGTTAGCCTCATAACAAAATAAGTGTAAATCAGGGGAAGCAAGTATCAACCAAAGAGTAAGTGGCAGGAATACAATACATTGTTACCATAGGGTAAATAATGGGAACCAATGAAAAATGTGTATTTAAGGGGAAAATGTAATTCAGGGGAATGTAAAATTGGGGTTCTACTTAATTCTATTACCGATAGAATTCAGTGGTGTGCAGCGTGATTATTTACACTCGCGTCCTGTGATAAAACAAGCGAGTTTATAAAAAATATGTAATATTATTTATGTAGACTTTTTACAACAAATTTTTTACCGTAAACAATTTGTTTCTCCAATGCTAAATAAAATGCTTGAGAGCAAATCATTTTTAGCGAGCAGACCAACATGAGTTGTTTCACGAGCGCGCCTGCATACAAGCTACAATGGCCGCCGCCGCCGCCGCACATATTTAATTATTATTATTATACCTATGTCTCGCAAACTTTTAACTCAGTTTTCATTTTTAAAAAAATTTTTTACTACTTTTTATGGGATTTTCCTTAATTTTGTTGGTGGAGCGGGCCGCAGACAGACAGAAATATTGACGGCTAGGACGGTGTTAGTCATCACTTCTCATGTGTTGATGGCGGACGTAAGGGCAGCCTAACTCACCATGTGCACGCTCGCCGAGTTTTTCGCTAAAATTTTTTTTGCGGATTTTTTTTTTCCTTTTCACGGCTGTGGCTTACCTATTGTGGTAAATAAATACGTTTTGTTATTGTTGTGAGACAATACATATTTTTTAATTACGTTAAATTCCGACGAAACATGCCCTAGGATTAAACTTTTTTTTTATTTGGGCGAGGGCGGGGGGGGGGTGTGAAGTTGGATTCAACAAAACATCGATTTAGAGTAAACATTTTCGGGTCCCATGGCATTTCGTTAAATCGGGGTTCTACTGTACTTGTTTATTTTACAGAGATTTAAATGAGTTTTGGCCTTTCCTGTGCATTTTAACAATATGTATTCATGCAAATATACATTTATTTAAAAAATGTTGCCACAGGTTATTTTGTTAGTATGTACATATTACAGTATATTTTCACTAGTAGGCATACTACTTTTAGTGTAACGAATGAAAATATAAATTCTGCAAGGCTTAACAAAAAAAAAACAAACAAAAAAAAACTTTGTAGGGAAAACTATTTAAAATACGTTTTTAAGCCATGGCGATAAAAATAGAAGTACAGTATATGCGGCACTACTGGTAAGCTACGATATGAAAAACTAAATAAATAGTCAACAAAAATAGAACTAAGATGTGGGTGGGTGGAGTTGACAAAAGCAGCCACCACGTAAGCACATCTGCCGCTCGTGACCGGTAATCATGCGTGACTTTCGTAGGTGACAGTGTCACTGTAGCGACCAGATTGGGCCGATAGTCTCCGGCAACAGAGCCGCAAAGGTCGCTTTTACACATTTAGAAAATATTACATTATTAACTAAACAACAAACACTAATTCTAAATATGTGCTGTAACATGGGGATAGTAATTTATTCCAACAAAGTATCAAAATCCAAATAAAATAGCGTAAGCGGGTCGTCAATAACAGCGAAAAACTACGTACCACGTACTATATTATAATCCAAAATCGTAATCAATAAAATCAGAAAAGCAAGCTGTATGTGAAACTAAAGACGGTTAAAAGCACAATGATTAGGTACGGAAACATAGCCAACGGTCACCCGGGTTGAAAAGGGGTGGGGGAAATAAAGGGCATAATTCTATTTTTAGAACGACGCAAGCTTGAGTTTGGGGAGGAAAGTGGCATGACTTACGTGACAGTGCCAGCGGACTGGCATTGTGGAGGGGGAAGGGGTGGCTGAACGATTGGTCGGCGCGAGGGGTGGAGGTAATCTGTGTGCTGCTTATATTGGTACTGTTATTTAGCAAGGTTTGGTTATAAAAGGTGTAAAAGTTGGGTAGCCAATGTAGCAGCGTGGAATGTATTCAGTGATTGTACTCTGGTATTGCATACCAACACACTCTTATCACTCCTTGTGAAAAATCTAGTGATGTCCGTCCATATATGGAACTCTGGGTACATGTGCAGAACACATGCCAGCAAGAACCTTGGAATAAGAGTGTCTTAAAGACCAAAACCAATCTAAACAACCACAAATAATTCATTCTGTTGCTAAAATTTGAAATCATTAATTAATTTAAGATTCTGAGATCATGGAAAATACTGAAAAGTAATTTATTTAGCTCACAAAATATAAATAGAAAAAGGTGGTTATGAGCCTTAATTTTTTATTACCCCAGCCTTGACAAATCATAACTAGCTTGAAAAATACTTCACGAAAATTAAAAATATGTTGCAAAATATTTTAATTAGGTGACGACAAATTAAAATTAATATTGCTGGCAAATAACATGGTTAAATAAGGAAATAAAATTACTTTACTGCGTTCGTCCGTCTGGCTACTCAATGTTCTTACTAGCTTCAAACACACATTAACTCTTGGCTAAACAAAAATTAAAATTGTCTGAGGCTAGACTCTAACTCTCCCGAGTGGTAGGCATAGAGCTTCTAGGAAAACACAAGACTGATGAGTATATTTTAATAGCCATTCCAAATTAAATCTAAAAATCTTGATAATATTGAAATTTTAAATGTCCAAGAATAAATAAAATATCAATTTAACTGGTAGAAAATAGTTTGACACATCTGAAGTTGTATGAAAAGATCAGTGTCATACGAGACCTCGCTTACGCCCGTAAGTGGTGATGGCGTCATACTAGGATCAGCAATTTTGTTCTTTATCACTAATAGAAATTAGCAGAGGTGTCGTGGACTCTTCTAAATATGCCCACGGCCATCCTAGCCTTCACCACGGCCGTAGAAGAACAGGTCTGGACACTCGCCTGGATATTTGACCCCCTTGTTGTTTGGCTGTAGTACACCAACTTACCGAGAATATTGTGTTTTATTGGCGCTGATGTTAGGGCGGTCGGACTAAACTCCGCCCACTTCCTTTCCGCTAAGATAAACAATTTATCAAAACGTATTTTTAATCAATTTATGAAATACTTTCTTTGCTCACAAATTTAAGAAAAGGCTCCAGCAATCTTTATTTACTTTATAAATTTAACAATGGCAAAAAGTGGACAGAATTTGAGTCCGACCACCCGGAAAACAGCGCCAAAAAGTACGACATTCTCGGTAACTTGACAAACTACAGCCAACCAACAAGGGGGTCAAGCAAAATACATTGTTAGATAGGCGAGTGTCTAGACCTGCTCTTCTACGACCGTGGCCTTCACTTACGTTTTTGGCTTTCAAAAACTAACAAAAAATTATTAGGATGGCACTAGCTTGAACGAAGCTAGCTATGCGCGGAGAAAATCACGTCATTCCAGCATCGAAGCTGGTTAAAAACTTTCCTAATCTCGGACCCCTCGCTTTAGGCTTAACACAGCCCCTCCAGCATACCTAGTGAGGTTTACTGGGGTTTGAGAGTATGGAAACCGAATCGCAAAACAACTCAAAACACAAAAAAAAGAAAACAAAAATAAATACATAATTCAAAATAAAAGAAATTAAAAACAAAATTAGAATTTTGGATGCGAGTCCTAGCCTTACATAAAAAAATTAAGAATAAATAAAGTACCAAAGTTAACTAGGTAGAAGCATTCATTAACTAACTTAGCTCTCTAAAGAGAATTTGAAGTTACATTAAATATCATGACAAATACAAGTAATCTCAACGACAATATAACCTGAAAAGAAAGAGTTAAAGAAAATAATTTAGTACATAAGTATCATAACTAGCTTACTAAAACAAATCTTTCTATAGCCAAATGCTATATCTGTACATCCGGCTGGCAAGATAACAAATACCTACACACTTCACAACGTCACGTACATCGCCGCAAGTCTGCTTCACACCACTCACCATACATGTTTCTACTCATTAAATTTTTCATGGAATTTTTTTGCGATTTTTTAAGGGTTCCTCAAAATGACTTCGCTGTTTCCATTTCCTATACTTTTGAATGTTTACATATGCACAACGAAGAAACACACGCAAATGATGCAACTTGGTGGAGCGGCAAAAAAACGGCGAGAACCTAACTCTGATACCACCTGTCGGTGGAATTTTGAACTGTCTGAAGCACGAAGCAAACTGTTAACGAGCAAGATGACCTGAGGTCGACGATAGCGTCACATTCTTCTGCTGCCAATTGAGTATAATTATACTGTAAGTAGGAAAGTGAATAAGATCATAAATAAATATTTTGAAGTATATTAAATACAGAGAGGTCAATTGCATCCGATGTTGTATTCAAATAGGTAAATACATGGAACTACATGCAATGAAACGCTACCAACCATACAAGCAGTAAAGTAACTATTGCTAATGGTGACTTATATGCAGTAACGGCTAGTGAAAGGTTAAATCTTTAGTGCTCACTTTATCCCGAACGTCATATACCAGAGTTTAAATTACGGTTGGCATTAGACAATTGGCGAGTGCGATTACTGTAGTCTCTCTATTGTTTTAAAAGTTAAATTGATTGTTCTGTTATTTGTAGAAATGAAATATTAAATTGAAATTAATAAATTACTATTAAAGACTTATGTATGATATTTGTCAGGTCTAAACAAGACTACATCAATCATTTTCATGCAGGCCTCGTTCTCTTTGGTTGGTCCAAAAAAAAAAGTTTCGAGAATTTACTATTTAATTATTTACCATTAATAAAGATGTTTGTAATAGCATATCGATCAAAACCCTGAATACTCACTGTAAAATCTAAAATTATTAATTTATTCTGAAATATGAAAAATCCCAAAATTCTAAATACTGCTAGTGCTGAGGATTTTGCATCCAGGATTATGCACTTGAACTAGCTTAATGTCATGTATGTCTACAATGCTGAAGTCAGATCCTTACTGCTCGTTTTTAACAGACTGAGCCTACCAACCACATAACGAACGGAGATTTAACATTAAATAAATTACATCTGTATAGAACATATACAAAAATAAATGTTCTATAAATCATACATAAGATGTATGTGAGTGTCTGCTGCAAGCTACCATGACATTTAGCGTGGCTCAACATCGAGATCAAAACAGTGTGACAAGAGCAAGCAAACTGCCATGGCGTGGAGACTCCATGCTGCTGCTTGTCTGTGATAGAAACTGGGACTAGCCTCATAGCAGTCGCACCTCACCTTTAAGTCCTCCTCATCTTGTTCTTCATCCTGCACTTCATCTTGTTCCTCAGGTTGTTCAATGTGCTCACGGGACCAGAACCAAGTCTCCACCGGCTCATTGTAGCCCTGCAAGTATCACACTTTCATAATACACCTACGTAACGTACTGGACTATACTTTATAATAATGTACACTAACAGTATGTTCTAGCATCAAGACTAGCTTCAAGTGCCCACAAAGAGTGTGTCTGGCTACAAACTATCATACCAATACATAGGGCCACGATTTTGTCACAAAAATATTTTTGCTCCACTTTGTTTCAGTGTCTCTCGTGAACATCGGCAGGTCTGCTTCATGATTACTGGCAGCATGTCTTTGTTCATACACGTTGCGCATTTAACTGTGCCAATCAGAATAAGATTATTGTGACGCCGTACGTCTGTAATTTGCCAAGGCGAGTGAGAGTAAAATCATCCAATCACAGACGATGTACCGGAGCTGCAGATGTGCACATGACGCATTGAAGCCAAATGTTGCAAAAATCTTTTCGCCATAAAATTGTGGCTCTACCTATATACTACCAAGCTATGAAGATTACCATGGTAACTGAACTACACTAACATTTCCAGTACCACTTTGGGATCAGTCACCCATTTGTACGAGTCGAGCCACTTTGTAAGGACATTGAGCTGGGCTAGCTCACCCTTATTATGTTTCATCATGTGTTTCTGAGAATATTTTAACTGTGCGCCTACGAGCCCCCGCCAATGAACTTGCTAGTCCCCCTCTCCTTTTCAGACGTCATATGTTCGTATATCTTCAGGTGGCCTCAGCCGTCTTCGTGCCTTCCCACCCCTTTCCCCTTCCCCTCCCGGCCGGCTAGTCCGTGCCGCCGACGCTTGCCTCCGGGCACTCTGCCTCCGCTTCTCGACCAGCACGGTTCGAGGGATCAACTCGTGGCCGACACGGCACCCGTGACTTCTTCTGGTAATGTTTGGTATGTTTTGATTTGATTCTTAGTTTTCCTTAATCCTTTAGCTTTCGCATTCTTTCTGCTTTCAAGTAATTAATCAGTTTTCCATTGTGCGGTGCAGTTTCGGCCGCGAACTGACCAACGCCCCATTTAACTTACCAGTGTGGTATGTATTTTTGGTTGATGTTATACAAATTGTTAATAATGCCATTTAATACTAGATCGCCGTTTTGTAATGAATGATACCGAGTAATTTCCGCTAAATAAACCCAGCAGTTATTTGAATTATCTGAGTTTAATTCTATATTGCTTGAGACTATTTTACCTTGTCCCAGTGTGTGAATTACGTCACCTTTTGGGTTAGTAATGGGTGTGGTAGGAAGAGTGTGCCTTGGTATGAGATATGTGTTTCTCGTCCTAGACTCACAGCCGTCGATATTAAATATTGTGCTGGCAGTGTAACAAACGGGCAAAATATCTACTGCAATGTTGACACACTGCAAAGAACTATGCAAGGCAGGGCTTCCACACAAACAATACTGTCACCTTGATACTATAGTTGACAGAATATTTGGTGTAGCGAGATCTCATTACGTAGTACAAGAAGTACAATACAAGCACTTAAAATTGGAACAAGGTAATATTCAATAAAATTACAATACAAAAGAAAAAGTCCCGCATACAATACAGCAGTCATAGGAAGGAATGGCCCTGTTGTAAATATTGGAGAGCTACGCCAAGGAATCAGAAAACAAGTCACATAATTGATCAACAACAAAAGTAAGGGAATTTTTTAATGAACTAGCAGTAATATTTGCACTGTTGATACATGTAATAAATGTATCAAATGTATGTATATAAAATTATGTGTATATTACCTATAAGGAAATTAGTATTTCAAAATAGACCACACAACAAAAAAAAATCTTTGTCATGAAAAAGCAATTTTTAATATTATGATGATGTTAGCAGAAAACAATAATGTCAGCACATTCATCACACCCAGAGGTTGCCATCCCTGCAATAGCCATCGCTGCAGCACTTGTGTAATACATCAGCCCTCCACATTCTTTCACGGCACAGGTCCGCCAACCACACATACCTAACTCAAGGCAACTACAGTGCGCACAGTGTGATGCTGAATACATTGGCCTCACCACAAACACACTGAGACACAGGATGAATGGCCATACGGCCAATACCAAACAAACTATAGCCAGTTCTGGTCAAAACCTTCAAGATAAACCAGTTTGCTGGACGCGCAGCCTCTCACAAACCTGCCTGTTACAACACCAGACACAATACTACAGAAAACCACCTGGCCGCTAGGTATGCTAGTTATCAAACATCGCAACGTCCGCCATACTGCAGTGTGTAATCATTCATCATCCCAGGAAGGTAACATGGCCATCAAAACATTGTAACTGCACAACCACGTGAAGAATGTGTCATCCCTGTGTTTATGTTCTCCTACCTGCAAGTACAATTCTGTAAAGACTTGTGCATCTTTGTCTACATGTTTTAGTATTTAATGTCTATACACTTTACGACTTTGACCTAAATCAAGCCCTCCTCACAAATTCAGCAACAGTATAACTACTGGTAATAGGGATTTAAAAAATCTTGAAGAAATAATCAACATTTTCAAAAGTTCTGATGATTCAATCGAACATATTAAGGGATACTTTTTGTAGCTAGTGAAAAAAAAAATACTTTGGTAGAGATTAGAGTACACCGAGTGACAAACTGACAAGAAGTTATCCTTGCAGGATGTAGTATTTGAAAGTTCAACATATCTGTGGTTGTTGTTAGGTTTAAGCAATGAATGAACGGCTAGTCCAGTGACGTCAGAACAGATTGCATGCTGTGAGAATCGTTTGTCGTAAGGGTCGATGCATTAGCATGGTTGTTACATGATTTGTACCGAACCGCGTAAAACATTGCTATGTATTTAACGCGTTATAGTAGGACTTACAACAGTTCTTTGAACAGATACAAAGTTTCATAATGTCCAGTGATTTTAAAATATAAATAATCGCATCGGAAAGTCTGTCATTTTACTTTCATGCTCACTGTATTTTATTTCTGTCTATTATACATTTATTAATCAAAACAAGTGTGCACAGTTTTTTGGTGAATTGTTATATTTATAAAACAGTGTACAGTGCAAATCACTTAATATCACAAGATAATTTGTAGGCCTAGGCCTACTTCTTTTAGCCTCGCATGGGAATAGGATTACAAGGAAGTTTATATTTTTTAACAAATTCAAGGATTTTAAAGAAACTGTACGCCCACTTATGAAAAGAATAGTTTTATTATGTTAGAATCACATATTTGTAAGAGTCAATGTGCACTTTTAATTTTACATTTCTGTCCTCCCAGATTATGACAGCAAGTCAATGGGCATGTAGGCCTACCTGTGGTTTATGTTACCACTTGTGAGTAAATAAGAAATAACATTCCAAAATCCCTACTAACATATTTAAATGGAGACATTTTCAGATTATACACTGTAGTGGTTTCGTGCTTAAATTCTTTCCATCCTTGTTTAGGAAACTGTGAGACGAATTTGAGGTTTTACCATGCAGAACTAACCAAGGACAATTGTGGGAAAATTAATTTTTAAAATGAAAATAACTAGTGTAGTTTATTAACATTAAGTTTGATTGGCTAGGTACTACAGTGCTTTATGTACTGGTCGTACTGTGAAGGGTTCAGCCACTTCTCCACCTCATTTAAAACTATATAAAATAATTTTTTCTTAATTAAATTTTAATATTTGATAACAGGGTGTATGCCTTATTCAGCATTGGTTCGTAAGGTGTTCGGGATGATACAACAGGATTCAATAACCTAGTAACAGGGGACATGGTTAATTTAAATCCATCTTTTCAAAATTTAAACATAAAATACAGTTGGGAATTTTAAAGTAGAGTCATTTGATAATTTTCCTGGCTTGTTTGGTTTCAAATTGACCATGGTAAGATTTGAATTATTTTTGTTGATATAAATTTTTCTCATTTTTGAGTTTTGGCAAATTTTAGTATCTTATTAAATTTTTTCTGGTGAAGTGAGTAATCTTTTGTGTTGAAAGTGTCTCCAGGCTGTAGGATTTCTGGCGCCGACGTTGTGGTTGATCGCCTGCTTCATGGAATTTTTTCATGAGGTAGGTTGTTTATGCACGTTGGTCGGCTGTCTCGGGGTTGTTTGGGGTATTGCGCCGTCAAAGTATGTAGTTCCGCTGTTACACACCTTTTGTCTCCAATTATTGTATTTGTGTTAATATTATTTATTATTTTGATATAAAAACTTTAAATTCAAATTTTGGAATCTTTTGTTATGTTTTTAAGAGTAATTTTACTGTTTTTGGTAAGTGTGGGATTCTGTTGTATCACTCCGCCGAGGGATACCTTAGCTACCATGACAGTCCAGGATTTATCTGTCGTACAGGGGCACTCGTAGCAACAGTCGTGCGGGGATGGCGTGGAAGGAAGAATGTGTGTGGGTGAGATAGGCGAGGAAGCCTCGAGTACGTTGCCGTGGCTAGGAGAGAATGGACATATACTTTGATATACAATGCATTATTGAGGTAATGGGTGCTACGGGGATAAAAACAGGGAAGCAAATCCCAGTATTTTGAGTTTGTATTTATATTTTTTTTCTTTGTCAATACAGGGTTCCCACAGAAATATTAAAATGAATTTCCCTGACTTTTCCCGACTTTCACTGACCAATCATTAAAAATTTCCCTGACCATAATTAATATGATCATAATAACACGCTTATACAATGAACTTTTCTTTGCAGCCTCCACTATCCCCATAGCTGCCCATCACTCTCCTTTTAAGCAAAAGATATTTTATATAACAATTTAAATCAGTAACATTGAAATAAATGCATATAAACTAAGTTGCGGA
>PNEQ01133561.1:0-11066 GCA_003012365.1 Medauroidea extradentata | reverse complement strand
GATACTGCGTTGTTAGGAGCTGCAAGTAGAGATTGCTAATACGGCAGAACAGCATTGCTGACTGTACCCAGCAACTCTGTAATGGCAACAAATAAGTTTTGTTATTATTACTATCTCCATTTACCATATGTAGGTAGTAACTGTAACCAATCAGATAGCTGTCACTATGTTAACAATAGTGGATGGTTGGAGGAACCAAAATCTGGTTCTTATAACAATATATTTTTCTCAGTGTAGTTACCAACGAAACACTTGCGGTTTGAATCGCTAGCTTTGTGATGTTTTCATTTTTCCGTTTTACTACCGTTATTCTCTTTTTATATCATTATCAGCAGTAAATTATTACATAAAATTTTCAATATTCCGAACAGAACTATGATCAATGAAGTCCAACTTTGTTTGATGTTTTTCAAACTCAAATCCTCATACAAGGCACTTAAAGGTGGTTTGGTTTATTCCAGGACTTATCAGTTGTATAACTATAACTAATTTTCTACCCAATAAAGTAATTTACAATTTAAAAATACATAAGAAATATACATATTATTACTATAATCAGAGTTTCAGAATTTTTGCCTGTGTGGCGGTTGATGCGTTTTTGTCCTAAAATTAAGGAAATTTGATCAATTTCTTAACTTTTAAGTTATTTTAAAATATCCTCATGAAATGCTTAAATTGATTAAACAAACCTGACATAGTGTATTGTATTCAAATTGCCTTATTAAATGATTTTAAATGCGAATCGTGAAAACTGTTGCCAAAAATTTAAGAACTTATCATATATTAATTAATACTGCATGATTTCGAAACGATACGTAAATTACCGTTTGTATACTTGTTAAATAAACAGCTTGAATGTACATTTAAATGTTTAAAGCATGAACGTTTTTTCAATAAAGGCCAAATTAAAGGTATTTTCACTGACTGAAACCAGTTACAAAAATCAGAGAATTTTTTTCCATAACAACAGTGGGAGTGTTATGCCACCTAACGGGAATTAACCATGCTTCATTTGTTTCTATGTTATCACTAGTATCAATAAAATTTACATTTGTTATTAAATTAGAGCCACGATTTTATGGCGAAAAGATTTTTGCAACATTTGGTTTCGATGCGTCATGTGCACACCTGCAGCTCTGCTACATCGTCTGTGGTTGGATGATTTTACTCTCACTTGCCTTGGCAAATTATAGACGTACAGACGCACAATAATCTTATTCTGATTGGTGCAGTCAAATGAGAAACGTGTCTGAACAAAGACACGCTGCCAATAACCTTTAAACAGAACTGCCGATGTGCACGTGAGTCACTGAAACAAAGTGTGGCAAAAAACTTTTCGCGACAAAATCGTGGCCCTAGTTATTATTAACTGATGTAGGTATGTGTAGCGGGAACATGATGGACTCGTATTTACGAGAACCCGGGTTCGATGCTCAGCGTCGGTCATCCTGATTTAGGTTTTCCATGATTGCTCGAAATCACTTCAGTCGAATGCTGGGATTATTCCTTAACATAAACGAAGGCGTCGATTTCTCTTCCAGTTCTTGTCAAGTCGCATTTAACTGTCGCTAGTAATTCAGCTGTCGACGCGCTCACTTCAAACAAGAGAAATATAATATTACTACATCATGATTACTCGGCAAATTTCAAATATGAGCACTTAAGCCAGGCTCTTCTGAGTAATTATAAAGTGTGCGATTATAATAAGAAACATGAGTGAGTAAAATATATTTTTTTTTTAAATATTTTATTCAGTACTAATTTTTATTGTGTTAAAATTAACTACAAATAATTAACCACAAGCCTGCAAGTTCTTACGTGATTAATTTGTGTTGTATAGTTAATTTTTGTTTAATAAAAGAAGTTTGTAAGGTAAGTGGGCTTTAAGTCTCGTCAATAGTAAGGCCATTAGAGACGTTGACACAATGACAGGGGCTGGGAGAGGAGTCGGCCATGGCCTTTGTTAAGGAACCATATCAGCATTCGACTGGAGTGATTTCGGGAAACCATGGAAAACCCAAATCAGGATGGCCGGAGATGGAGATCGAACCCAAGTCCTCCCGAATGCGAGTCCTACGTGTTACCGGCTGCGCCACCTCGCTCGGCAAAAGAAATGGGCATCCAACATGTTTAACTGAATTTTATTATTTTTTTAAAATTCCATCTCTGGACGCAGAGTACCTATAATAAAGTTATTGAAATTATAGATGCCAGTTATCATGTACACAAAGTTGACGCATTTGTGATTTTATCATAAGGATTACAGGTAATATCACTAGTTTCAAAATTTTAAAAATTATTTTGAAGTCGTATGTCCGAATAAGATAAATTCAGTAGTATATAGGAAGTGTTCATCATAGAACAGCAAATATGGAGTGGTTTCAAAACATGTGAAACACAAATTATTCCAAAGACGGAAGATGTGTGTAATAGGATCGCCTTGGACTTCAATGACGTTATTACTGTGAAGGGATAAAATTGGTTGAATCTGTAGTATATCTGTAAAATATTTTGAATTTATGCTTCGATTACTTTTCTAATAAGATAAAAATTATGTTGGACAAATACCTTACAATATTATAGGATATAAAATTTTAGAACTTCACTAATATTAGAAAAAATTAAAGTCTTTTGATGTAGTTCGGTACAGTACTATATTCCGCCATGAATCGAACTCGGATCTCAAAGAGTGATAGAAAAATTTTAGGAAGGCTTGTAATATTGAAAGGCGAGTTGTATGCCTACAGCACCACGACGAATGTCGGAAGTGACGATACCACTAATTTGGAGAATAAATTATTAAAATGTATAGTTGTACAAATTAAGTTGGAAAAAAACAATTACTGTACGCACATGGCCTTCACACTATAGCCTTAATTAAGTTGTTATAAAAATATCGCATACCCAGAAATAAACAACGTACTAAATAAAATGCGCAATCATGTTAATAAATATTCCAGGTGTTAATAAAAAACCGAGTATACCTAGTTAATGTACCAGCGTGTATTATTAAATTATCTGAGCTATCCAAAGTGTTTATGCGAAATGACCTTTGACATTTCTTCTACACAAGTGAAGGAAAATAAAATCTTAACTAAAGCTCAGATGTATAATATGAAGAAATATTAAAAACACAAAATATCGTAACACTCGCAAGCATTTTAATAGTAATAACGTGAGTTTATTTTAAGATAATTACGTATTAAGTATATACTGTTATTTATTAGTGGCGTAACATATGAACATATATATTAAGAGAGATTTTTTCACTTGCGAGAGCATAATTAGTACACGAAAAATAATTTAGGCTGTCAAAAAAAGGTGAAAAAAAAATAAAGAATGAATAGACTAAACATTGATTGTGATTTTTTTGGTAACCAATTAATAGAACTTGGTTTCTACGACTTTATCAAACCGGTATCTTCGACGCTTTGCAATATGTTTTTTTTTTCTGTAGAAGTTCATATTATTTGTTATCCAAATACGTTGGGTTAAGTACTCGTATATGCAGCGAAATTTCCCATACAGCTTTTAGAGAAATAAATAACGATTTAAGGGAATCGACTGTGTATTTACTTTGCAAAATTTATTTCCACGAATTTACGATTTGCTCTATTAGTGCCTTAAACACTGTTATTGGCCAGTAAACTCGTTAAATAAAGAAGATTTACAATCATGATATGTTGAGTACGAAAAGGTTATTATCATATCTGTACTGTACCAGGAATTTCAGTGACATCCTTAGCTGATGTGCTATTCATAGCTGTACTTCTACTTTAGAAAATACATTACTTGTAGTTATAGCAGAGCATTTTCGCCAACATTTACAGGCAAACAGAATCTCTTCTGGTCTTCAAGAGACTTCAAGCGTTACAATATTGTATCGAATAAAGGTTATGCATGATAAAGTGCCAGACATTAAATGACATGCCCTCATTAGTTATAGTTTCTAAACCTCTTGTTTATAACTATTTAATGCCAATGTTATGACGCAAATAACAAGCATAATACAATATAATATAGTTACTGTTAGCATACAAATATTTAACGACTACAGCACAGAAGACAATGTATATATACATAAGAAAACAAATTTTCTGATAATGCCAATAAACGTTATGTAAGAATGAAAATGTTAACATACATAAATAATGCTATTTTTCTGCAACTGTTACTTGAAATTCTATCCGAAGCTCGTGAGCAAATATTATTTAAAATCTTCCCCCATTACACTGATAGCGCTAATAATGTGAAATTAACATTTTGGCTCTACAGTAAATAAAAAAGTACCGTAGACTTTTAAAATGTTTTTATTTCTAAATGATACAAACCTAGTAGTGTATTGGTGTGAAAATTCCGTTTATTATATTCTCCAATCATGCTGGACATTGTGTGACATGTGTTTAAAGAAATGGACGATTAAACAAAATACATAAATAAAAATATATACACACACTCAGATACATTTATGTGAGTGTATATATATATATATATATATATATATATATATATATATATATATATATATATATATATATACACACACACACACACTGTTTTTTCAACAGAAATTGTTTCATTTACTATGGACGCAGTTTTATTCTTCTTTCTTTCATGTTAGTTACGACTCTGTTGTACACACATCTACAGCACAGACATTTCAAAGCATTAATACTTTCCTTTAATTCTTATTCCCGTCCTCACACAAAACTACGTCGCTGGCCATTGCGGAATGTATCTGTCAATGTTCGTTACGTGCCGCTTCTTTCCCCTCCCACACGAAATTTTTTTTGTGTTATCTCAAGTCATATAATTTCATTATCTGGACTTGGCATGCCCCCTCTGTTCTATCCTGTAACGGCCAAAGGGGAAGTAGTCCCTCGCTATTCCCTTGTCCTCTTTTCTTTCACGTAGCCGTGCAGTGCCAAAGCAAATGAAATCGGCTGTTCTTTCCTTATTCCTTCAGCCATTTTTCTCTTCATCCTTTACATCTGCTCCCTTCTACGGACAAAATATCTATATGTTCTGTATTATTTTCTTGCACCAGCCTGAGTTTCAAAGTTAACATTATAACTATTCAAATTTAAATATTTCAGTTATTGATTTTTATATCATAATACAATTACAACTGGCCAACCTTTCATGTTAGTAACGTTGGTTCTCTATTCGATATGTGATAGTTTACTTAACAGTTTTGTAATTAATTGTTTAAACAATGTTTTGTTTTTCCGTGCAAAAAAGTACTGAGATATTGTTTTCCCACATTCAGTCCCAAGTCAACTATCAGAGTTTTCCAGGATGAGTGCTTGTGCTGACTAATCTGCTTAAAAAATTCTCTGAAGATAAACCAGGTGCATAATGTATATTGAATACACGTGTAAGTTGTATGTGCAAGCACACATGCCAATTGTATCAAATAGAGAAAACAACAATTAAATAAATAAAGATATTTTTTTATTGAAGCGTATATAAAACCACATATAAACGATATCTAATTGAGATGTTACCTAATTACAAGTTGTTTGCTTATATTTCCATATTACGAGATTAGCCCAAATATTCAATTGGCAATTCCGATACATATTTGCAAACAACTAATTTAGTTTTTAAAGCACTGTATACTGTTAGTTGAGATTGTTGTTTTAAAAATGGTCTTACTTCGTCAAGACGTTATTAAAACACTCCAAATAAACTGACGAGCATAATTAAAATAGTATGATTTAGTTACGTGTGCTTAAAGTAGCCAGCTCTACTTGTTATCGATTTTCACATATTGATTGCGTAAACTGGCCCCTGTTTTCGTTGTTTTCCTTTTACGAGGGAGGGTAACAAATGACCTTAGGGTCTTCACTCGGCCATGAGGGGAGCTACCCAAATTCACTTCGCCGTGGTCGTGAGATGGGGAGGCGGTAACGCAATTGTTGCGGCTAACGCGGCTCTGGAGACCTGGTGTGAGCGGGTGTGAGAAGGGTGGCAGTTTCAGACGTCGTCGAGGAGGGACGGCAGCGAGTCTGTGGTTCCGCTATCCGCGACGTACCTGGTCTCTCGCTGAGAATTGCTTGCTAGTTCGCAGCTTGCAGCACCTTCGACGTCAATAACTCCTGACTAGCGCGCATTGTAACACTTTCTATCTTCTTGTCTGACAACCACTATTTTATAAGGACATACGAAGAACGAGTGATTGAAAGATAACAGAATGAGGAAGTGAACGATACTAGATAGCCCAAATAAAATTTATCTTTTCTCACTTCTAAGTTGAAATATATGCTCGTATATTATATCAATGTCCGAAAATTTTATAAGAAAACCATTGAAATTTTTTTCAAAATCATTATCTTTAGCTTTACATTTCATAAAATGAGAATGTTTAATTTCTTTCTTAACTCTTAATAGGAAAACCAGCACGATTCTTTAATACATGCTGTACAGTCGTCTTAAATTTCTTAGTCATTTCATTTTAGCCCTCCCGTTCTCTTCTCCTCCTCCCCAATTAAATATCATTGTGTATTTTTAATATCGATATAAATTTTCCATATTGTGACGTATTCCAGTATGAAAATAGCCACACGCTTTTGTTATTCTCAGATAAATACTTGAGTATTGCACAATATGAATAAAAAATTATAATGTTCAAGGACTGGGTTCTATGCGATTCGTAGTTCCTATGCGAAGTAATTAAAGGACTGTATTTGGTTTAGTGAATATAAGTATCTTGTGAACTAATCCATTGAGGGACCAATACAGGAACTTTCGGGATAAATGATGGATGCCAGCAACTTAATTCGAGGGCCATCGCTATTGCATCTCGCTCATGGGGGAGGCAGTGGTCGGTGTTTCGATCCCCGCACTGAAAAAAATACTTATTAATCACTACAAAATGTTTTGTCATTATGGACCGTACCAAATTTTTTTTGTGGTGACCACTAAAATTTTTTGCTGTCCCCAATAAAGTTTTGCAGTGACTACAAAAAATGTTGTAACTGTTACAAAAATATTTCGTGAGGTCCATATTGACAAAACATTTTGCAGTCACCACAAAACCGTTTTTTTTCTGTGCGCGCCTTGTAGACTCTAAAAGACACCGATTATGGTAACCAAGTGGTTCGGAACCTTTGTTTAGTTCAGTAGGTGTCATTATCTAACGACTTTCTGAGCGTAACTGTGCTACATAGAACCATTTCTAGTTAGTATATGATATAAACTAAATTCAGAACACACCAAGCAAGTTGGGTAGAAACCTAACAATCCTTTATGCCTCACTGCCAGTTGTGTACCAACATCCCAGTCCGCCTGTTAAAGCAACTGTGTAACATGATCAGTGATAATTAATACCGTACCAATGTCTGGTTTAAGAACTGCACATCAAATAAAGTTCTGTAATATACACTGTTATCCTGGAATTATTTTATGAGAGCTCATGTTGTTACTGATATTTTTTTCCAGTTTTCACTCGGTGAATTTGTGATAATAGACAAACACATCGCACAAATGCCTGCTGAACGAATGGGCAGAGCATCGCGCCAGTGTAATAGACAAACCGCCTAGCGTATATTACACAGGTTGCACAACAAAAGGCGTTATTAACGAACGTTTGAAAAAACGACAAAATGCATTTCAACGGGAACCAGTGTCTTAAGCGTAGCACACAAATGCGACCTGTTTCGTCTCTGTCAACATTTTCCTTTCTACTATATCACAAATATTCATTAAAATGCTCGGTTCCACTTTTCGAACAATTACAATCATGCATTAACTGATTATACTACTGTTACATGCATTATTCTATAAAATGCAAAGAAACACTTTAACAGTTCGTACATGTTAACTTACACGAAAAATAGTTTGATTATATCACGTAGTTTCTTATTTACATATACAACAATTTTCTTAAACCTCTTTAAAGGCGCATACCTTCCTTTGTAATAAATTTAGGCTAAACATATTTGCATGTTACAGTCATATTTTGTTGTCAGAAATCACCTCCCAAGAGGTTTCGGCCTATTAACACTCATCCTGCATTAGTGTTCATTAAATTGATGGAATGAACCCCTGCAGTTTAAGAATAGTTTTAAGGAATGGGCTCATATATTTCCTATTATTTTCATGGAATATTAAGGTAAATAAAGAAAAAAAGGGGGGCTAGTTAAAGAACAGCAGAGTACTATTGCTGGTAGGGTCGTTCCAATTTTTGGGTCTGAAATCATGACACGTTGAAATTCGTTGGCATGTTTTGGCGAGGATTTACCCTTGACCTCGCATTTTAATTCGTCGATGCTGCACCCTCAACGCAGCTAATTCAATCTTCGAGCCTGCTGTGCGACCGCCCTGTCTCTAGCGTAGAGCTGCTGGTCTTATCCTCAGCCAGACCTCTTCTCCTTCATAGTTTATCTGCCTGAGGCGACACAAAGTTTCGTATTTACTGATACATTTACTGAGGAAGTTATTTCTTTTGGGGAAAATAGGAGAATATAAACTGAGATTCTCCTTTCCTTAAGCACTCCCTGATTCTCTATACATTACAATGTACAAAAAATCTTTAATATTTTACCAATTATAGTTTTTTTTAATTTTCATAATTTTATTTGGTATTTTGAAATAATTTTACTACCGTAAGCGGGTGAGACTTCGGACACGAGGGGTGACTTCAGGACTCTTTCATTCTATTAATTGTTTCCATAACTGTCAACTATAAAAATGTTAGACTAATTGAATGCCATATAGTTAGTTATTATTAGGAAATTATAGTTAAATATCTTCATCTAGGGCTACCATATGTGCGAAAATTAATATTTTCTAATGTTCCATAGTCACCGTATGTGTACAAAGTCACTCCCGCTTACGGTAAACGAAAACTTTTGAATAGTATGGAAAGACAGTTAGTAAATACTCTATTTTTAGAATATTTAGAATGCTACTACGTGGAAACAAAAACATTTCTACGGTTTACGTGTATATATAGTTCTATATATACATATTGATTAAGTTGGTTGGAAACATCGAATCCATCATGCTCTCTCGTTTCAGTTACGCCACATAATTCGCAGTATGATCTCAATTATTTTTTTAAACAGACTACAATAGTTCTCGATTGGTTCATAAAAACTGGTTGGAAAACTTATTTCGTTCGACATATCGCGTTTTCTGTCGACTGAGCTCTCTCTCTCTCTCTCTTTTTTTTTTGGTAAGGAGCGTGTGTGGTGGTGTGCATGTGAGAATGTAGACATTTCGTATCTACAACACGTAACATAAATTTTAGCATTAGTAGCCAGAACATTGCCATTGCTACTGTTTTGTTTAATAACGCAGGCAAATTCCGGCAAAAGTTGAATTTTATTCTTTTTTTCTGCAACCATTAGCCGTTCACGAGAAAACAACTTATTCCTCTTAAATATCCTCAGGCAATTTTTAACGGAGCGTGAAGCAAGAACAGGCGTTAATTCTGAGTTTGTCGGCATATTTGAAGAGATAGCTTCAAGCGACCAAAATATGAGGTACGGATATGTGGGAAGGTTGGCAAGAATACATTTATATTTAGATAGCCGACGAAGGACATGTGTATGATGATTTAGTTCATAATTTATATATAACAACTCTTAAAATTATTTATCTGGAATGGCAAAGAAAAGTAAAATTAACGGTATAATTATACAGTATGTTTTTAGAGTAATGAATTAGAGGTTTATTTATGCTCTAAAGGCTACGGCGGTAGCAAAGTTAGAAAAACATAAATTTATAATTTGTTATATTATCATATTGTGTAATACACACATGAATAAATGATTATTCCAGACATGTTTGTTCTATTCGCGAGACATTCAAATATTTGAAACACGGTAAATTATTGTTACCATTCATTTACATAGTAAATTAGCTTAAGGTTAAATAAGACGTTATCAGTGTAATTATATAGCCTACAGGCTGTTCCCGTTAAAATGAGTACTTATAAAGCCCCTGTAATTTATACGTTTTAAAAAAATTTACATTTCGCGAAATTCTAAATTAAACGCAGAAGTGTAAGTAACAAACACAGTAAGCTTATTCCACAATACTTAAATGTAAATGACTTGGGCCCCATAGGTCTATAATAATTTATTATAATTAACATCGTTCTATTAAAGCATTCTTCATAAGTGTTCATAATACTGTGTATAAGAATATATACTATATTTTACGTTCATACAAATAATTCCGATGACGTTTATAAATGCATATACTTTATATGGGGATCAAATACTTGTTAACAATTATAACACTTATTTAAGGAAATAATTAATGACTATTCCAAAGTCATACTAATCTAGCATTTAACTCCCAAAAAATCTTTCACTGTAAGACGACGCAACTAATGATTATTTAGAGGAATTGCACTGTCAGACTTTTCTGGGGACAGATAGTACATCCATTATCCGTATTAAAATTTCAATAAATGCTGAAGACACAATTTTTAACTTGTTCTGTAGCAGCTTTACGAACGCAGAATGTTTCCTGTTTAACATTTAATTAATTTTAACATATTTTTCATAAGTTTTATTTTCTCAGTTGCGTTATCATATACAACGTTGGCAACACATGCATCTGTATGTTTTATGTATATTTTAAGCTGGTAACGCATCAGAAAGAAGAACATTTAGTTTACGTTAGGCCAAGAATACAAATTAATTCGCAAAATACCCACAACAATAAAATTGTTACCATTTTCCATTCCATTTAATGAAATAATGAACGTGTTCTTTCGTAGCATGCGGTAGTATTGCTTACGAAATAAATAAGACGTTACATGATTGTTTCAGTTTAAACCATAGAAGCTCAACGTATTTTCGCAGTGTTTGCTTGCAAAATAGAATTCCAAGAGTTTATTATGAAGGTGTACTTTACTATCATAAAATTACAGTCGATATTTAAAATTCTTTCATAATTGTTTAATCAGTTTAATATGCACAGCAAATGAATAACATATACATTTTATAGCATCACTTTTAAAGAAATGCATATCTGAGATTTATGTATATATATATATATATATATATATATATATATATATATATATATGTATATATATATATATA
>PNEQ01133560.1:0-12043 GCA_003012365.1 Medauroidea extradentata | reverse complement strand
ATTTCTTTGTGTTTCAAGACCCGTACAGTTTACTTACCTGCTGCGCGCATTATGCTAAATGAAAATTGTTCTAACATGTTTAAACTTCTGGATCTACACACACCTAAGCAATCTTTTCATTTGAAGTATGTTACGGGACATTTAGAACAAGCTACCTTGTGATTCTACTCTGCTCTTGGTTTATGCTTACTGAATTGTTCATTGAATGGAAGTACTACAATCCTGCAGTTTTAGTTTCAACTCCAGTTTTGTTTATAACTATTGCGCTTATCGCAATCTCTACATTAGTTTTCTGTATCTCTCAAGCTTTCTCTCCAAATGCTGATATTTCGTCTGCATTTCTTTCAGTTCCTTACGCATTTTGTCTCTATTTTTTCATGACTTTTTTTACCACACTCCACTGTACTTGTAGATGGTATTGGAATTGAATTAATGGAAACCACTTCGTTGAACATATAATGTGCAGTAGTATGCAAAGTTTTCTGCAGATTATTTTCTATAGTTATTTTCACGGTATCGTTTTGATCTTCCTCTCCAATCTTTACGCACCAATCTTTTTTTCCCTTTCACTTAAATCTTTCACAGTTTTCACTTTGCCAGTTTTCTGCCTTTCATGCCACCGTTGACTTTCTTTTCTTTTTGCTTCTTCATACAAAGTAGAGTTAAGATTTAGTTTTTATCTTGCTGATTGCATACTTTGACGCTTCTGTTCCCTTCTTCTTTTAACTTTTATGTCTGAGACACTAATTTTCGTTTTAGGATTCATTATAACCTGGAACAAAAACAAAAATAACTTATCACAGGTCTAGAAAATGTATGTGGAGAGAAGGCCAAACAATAAGAAAGGATACAAAAAGAGCCTGATTATATTTAGTTCTGTGTGTCATGGTCAAGGATAGGATTATAGTATGTAGACATGTTCCTTTCCCTAAATAACTATTAATTGTGTAGCTAATAAAGTGAACTCTATTTGAGGTGAACATTTATCTTGTTAAGTCTTAAAACAAATTCATATTTAAACATTGTGAATACCTGTGGTATTGTTCAGTGTCTCCAAATGTAATAGCTACCACTTTAAAAATGTATATTTAAGTAACTGCATTGTTTTGCAGGATTGTGTTTTAGTACAAATAATGTTTTAAATATAATTCTTATTAACAATCACAAAATAAAGAAACCAGAAAAGGTGACACGTAGTTTGGTCACCTCCGATGACAATTTGTCTATTCCATGGACAACTGTTGTCCATGGAGGTGATGTCCACGGAGGTGAGGAACATGTGCATTTTTACCTTTATGACAGTTTAAGTTTTAGGTTACAAACAAGACAGCAGTTTACAGTGAGTATTTAAGTCATTCTCTATTATATAACCCAAAAGAAAAATATTTTTTAATTCTTAAACTTACCTTTTTATGTGACTACGGAGGTGACGGTCTGATCTTGACAATATCACAATACACCTTTGAAATGTATATGTGCACTTCAACACAAACTGTAAACCAAAAACAGTCACAAGGAAAAAAAAAGATGGATACCTTCTTTCCCTCCTTTTACCACGGTCGTAGAAGAACAGGTCTGGACACTCGCCTATCTAACAATGTATTTTGCTTGACCCCCTTGTTGTTTGGCTGTAGTTCGCCAAGTTACCGAGAATGTCGTACTTTTTGGCGCTGTTTTCCGGGCGGTCGGACTTAAACTCCGTCCACTTTTTTCCATTGTTAAATTTATAAAGTAAATAAAGATTGCTGGAGCCTTTTCTTAAATTTGTGAGCGAAAAAAGCATTTGATAAATTGATAAAAAATACGTTTTGATAAATTGTTTATCTTAACGGAAAGGAAGTGGGCGGAGTTTAGTCCGACCGCCGTAACATCAGCGCCAATAAAACACAATATTCTCGGTAACTTAGTGAACTAGAGCCAAACAACAAGGGGGTCAAATATCCAGGCGAGTGTCCAGACCTGTTCTTCTACGGCCGTGCCTTTTACATCATCAAACGGTTTTGCCAACTGCGACTATTCAAATTATTGTACCTAGTTTTGCAATGTCAATGGAGGTTGTGTGTTTCTTAAGGAAAAAATACATAAATTAATACCAAGTGCAATTTAGTATTTAAAATTACAATTTATTATTGATAACTTATTTCTATGGTTCCTTTTCTCAAATTTGTATGCAATTTGTCAGTTATTTTGATTGTTGACCTTTAAATTTATTTATAATACATATATTTTGCTATGGGGACAGTCCACGAAGGTGATATTTCATGCGCACATTTCATTAAATATATTAGTTAAAATAAATTATGTTTACTTTATATATTTAACGGACAGGCCTAACAAATTAACAATGCAAACATTTTCAGTTAGTTGAAATATTAATAATGGTATTACAATAACAAAAAAGCTCAGCGGACAGTAATGCATACGTTATTTTGAGAATGACCCACTACATATAAATACTCAAAAAAACAGTTTAAGGATTTTTCGAAATTTTACTCACAAGGAGTAAAAAGGAAGGAAATGTTCTTTTTTATGAATTGTTTGTAAAGCTAGAACTCAGTGGGCTATCATCGAGAGGTTATTAAAAATTAAAAACCAAATAAATTAAAGTAGCTCTCCTAAATCAATTACTAAAAATATTAAAGAAATTCCAATAGAAGTGTCTATGGGCTAAGACATTACACGTAGGCTATAAAAAAAAACACATTGATTAGTTTTTTGTATTCTGAAAATATTTTTTTTAAAAATTGTAGGTATTTTTTAATTATTTTTTTAATATGAAAAAAAAAAAAAAAAAGGCAATGTGGTTTGTAAACATGCAGGCGAAGCATCATTGTCCATGTCACTGTTCTTCAGTTTGAATTTTTTCATTTCAGTAAGTTGGTTTTCCTTTAATACATAAAACCATTTTTTTTTTCTTTTCAATTTTTACTTTAAGTTAGGCCTAATATATTACAAAAACTATGAATGCAAAAAAATTTTCGTTACAGTAAAAATAGTCATAATATATGACTACTAAACAAACTATAGCACATACAAATAAAAACACATTTTAAACAATCAAAATTTTCAATGACCCCCCCCCCCTTAACGACAAAATATCGTTTTCAGAACTTAAAATTAGGCTATAGATTTTCGAGAGAAATCACAGACGTACGTTGTTAGCTTTTGTAAAATATTAATTGAAAAACTTTCAAATGTTCACAAACTAACCATATATTACATGTAATTGTAAAAATAGTAACTATCTGAATTAGATACACATTAAACCAAATTGAATAACAGATAATACCTTTTTAATTATTTTTTGCAGTCTTTGCTTAAAGTCTCTCGACTTTGCTGTAGAAACATTGCAGTGTATAACTGAGCCAGGGAAAAACATTTAAAAGGTAGAAATAATTGCTTTTTTACTTTCCCTCTCCCAACGAATAGACAATTGTTTTCAATTTTTCATGCTGAACATGAAATTATGGTACAATTAGCCATTATCGGCAGGTAGGTATCGTCTACGGTACAAATGATGAAAAAAAGGTACAAAACTACAATTATAGTATGACCTGGCTACACTGACATATATATAACATAATGTAACATAAAAATAAACTTCACTGAGCTCAAGGGTTTGTTCACAATGCACTGCCGCTGATTTTGAAAAACTGTGAACAGTTTTCCTTATCTTGGTAGCTCCAATTATCCAATACCTAAAAAATAAAGTCTCACTCGTTCAGAGCTACTGGTATTGTCTTGCACTGTAAAAAAACTGACACAACAGTATTTTTGGTTTTATTTGTGGGTCTAGTTGAGTCTTATTAAGAAGCCCTGATCTTCAATGCTATGAGAGAGAGAGGTGTTTAACGGATGCGATAGTGGAATCTCGCAATACATGGCCTATGCTGGTCCCTGGCCAGCAACATTGGACATGCATCTAACTGTCAGATGCTGCAGACATTTTTAGAAGTATGTATGTGTGGCCAGAAAGCAGCACATTACTGGCAACACAATTCTTAGACCCTGTTTGGTCTATTGAGTCTAAAATCATGAATCAATACTCTACAGTAATGTGCAATAAATCCCACTCAAAGTTTGGGGATTTGTCACTGGACATTGTGTACAGAACAGTAAAACTGGTGATTAGAAACACTGGTGAATAGAAAAAAAAATTAAAAATAAATTCCTAGGTGATAGATACCTTTTGCTTAAAAAATTATAATTACTATAAAACTACTGTTTGTAAACTGTTTTAACTTGCCTACCTGAAACAGAGTTTTAAAACAGAATGAATACCGTACCGAAAATGTAGCTTTAAAATGGTGTTTCTATTCACCCCAGTGTTTCTAATCACCCCATTTTACGGTAAGGATAATTTAATCGGCTGCTTCGATATGTACCCTTAAAAAATTTAAACTATTTTGTGTGATGGACGAAATGGTTGAGCTGCCTTGTACTCTCGTCTAGCTGAGAATCTGGTAAGTTTCAAAGACCTGTCTACTGACTTGAGTGATGTGTACGGTATTAACTTATAACTAACTCACTGCATGCGTCACATTTTGAAATTGGAGCTCTCATATTTTTTTCTGATTTATATCATCACAAGTGAATTGAAAGAAAATTTTTATTCGCACAAGCATATAAGTTTTTTTTTAATATCATGAGCTTAATTAGTTCATTAACATTACTTGGAGGAGTGAGTCTAAGTACTGACAGCAGAGTTCAATAACACAATACAATGTTAAAAAATGTTCTCCACTTTTAACTTTCTTTACAACAGAAGCCGTAAGATCTCGCGTAACCGAGTAACCTACAAGTAACGAGCAGTACGATTATATTACAGTAAGTTACGTCTACACAAAACTCATGTCTGTAAACAGTTTTTTTTTCCTTCAAAAACGTGCCTTAGTAGTTTTATTTAAAGTCATAACTTGAGTGTTTTGTAAATCGACATGGGAGGGGTGACAAACTTTCTGGCCATTAACTTATCATCGACTGTGTGGGCTCGCCGAACGTTTCGATTACCGTACTCGAAATTTATCAGTGATAATTTCCAAGTGACGCGTGCACGAGATTCGTATACATATTAAACGGTCTAAGAGTTCTGTAGCATCAAGAAGAAGAAAGCCTTAACAATAAGGTAATGAGACATCTCTCTGATGGCGCATAAAAATATCCCTGGATTTGGTGACAGCTTTCAAGACGTAAAATTTGTCGACGTGAGTATGTAAAACTTGTGCATGATTTACGTACGTACCGAAAATACATTTATGTTCAGCTTGCAGTTGTTATATCAAGGTTTTTGGTGACTCAGCACTACTATGCCTAGAGAATCTCGACTCCTTCATTTTGATTGATTATAGGTTATATTTATTATTTACAAGTTTGTTTATGTTTACTCTTAGGGGTCGTTCGCTCCTTCCACCCTTCTTACCAGTGCCACATCCCTCCCCCCCTCCCAATTCCTGATTCTTTTTTTAGTATAGGTGATGATTCATGTGAAATCATTGTATTGAGACTGTTTTTGTTTCGTCTTAGTTATTAACACAATGATTTATTTTTTTTAGTTTGCTAATTTATTCTACGGCCTCCATTCCAAGTATAACAGACTAATTACTAAATAATTCTGTGTTCGGGTAGTCGGCACTTTCTGTAACTTTTTGCACCCCCAACCACGCTGGTAATGGCCGCTTTCCGTTTTCTGCTGATAGCACTGATGTCACTGACTGACAGTTTTCCAATGTCTGTTAGCAACAAGGAAACGGTATTGATGCCGCGTCTAAACTCAAGAGAGTGGTCACTCACTGTACACGCTCACTATGGCTCACTTTAATTCGAATACGGACTTCCGCTCTCGCACTATGCACTCGGCACATTGCATTCTATCGGCAGGAATTCTAAATATAAAAATAAATAATTTATTCTATAAACTAATTAATTAAGATATGTCTTAAAATTCAATAAATAAAAAACAATGGATAACTTTACTGCTCATAAAGAACACGATGTATCAATTCTGACGAGGACATTAATAATGCTTATAAACAATATAGATAGATAAATATTTATTGTTCAGTTGAGCATACAACAATGCAATTTAAACTCGTCAATGAGTATATACAAAAAAAGACATACAAGACAAGCAATAACACAAGTAGACAAGACAAACAAAACAAATCTGCAACAATTTAAGTATGCTTGCATTCATTGCATGCTGGGACCTCTTTGCAGTACATTAAATGAGATAAAAGCAGATGTTTGTTGATATACACATACATAACTCACAATGTGCTGACAGTTTACAAGTCTGCTTATGATTATTTACAACTAATATGTACATATACTAAATTTACAACATCTGTATGCCTATTTTTCATTTTTGCTTAAAATTAGGATCAGAAAATTAATTGTCAGACAAATATCCTTCAACACTATAATATGAATTTTTTAGCAGAAATGCATACAAATGCTCTTTGAACAGTCTAGCTCCATTTACAATTTTGATACTTTCAGGTAGTTTATTGTAGAACCTTATCCCCATGTTATTTACTGTCTTTAGTGTCTGCGCTCTATTTACAGTTTTTAGATGAAAATTATTCTTCGTTCTGGTGTTGTGACAATGAACTTGGACATTTGTGTCATATTTAATTTTATTTTTGTGTATGTAAAGGATTGTCTTGTAGATATACATGCAAGGTACTGTGAGAATACCAAACACCCTGAATATGTTTCTGCAACTTTTGTTGGAGGTAAGCATTTTATTATGCGCAAGACCCTTTTTTGTGCAATAAAAACTGTTTGTAAATTGGATTTACTTGTACCCCAGAAAATTATGCCATAACTGATGTGAGAGTGGACATAAGAAAAATAAACTGATTTCAGACATTTTATTGAGGTTAGTCCTGATAGAGATTTAAATATATGGCACGACTTGTTCAACTTTCTTACAATGTGCCTTACATGGGCTTTCCACGATGATTTGTCATCAATATTCAAGCCAAGAAAACAGGTTTGTTTCACACAGCTAATAAATTGGTTTTGCACATTTATTTTTGTTTCATCAGCACCGGTTTTTGGATTAAACAGGATGCATTTAGTTTTTTCCAGATTTAAAGCTAACTTGTTGGAAGCAAACCAGGAAGTTAATTTGCAAATAATATTTGATGCACTGTTTTCTAGAGTCATATCCTGACATGGTTTTACGAGTAAGTTTGTGTCATCTGCAAATGAAACAACAGCTACAATATCCAGTTGAAGTTCTAAATCATTTAAATAGATAATAAATAATAGAGGTCCAAGGACACTCACTTGTGGAACACCTGCATTTATCCTTTGTGGGTGAGAATGACATATGTCTAGAAAATTGTTATCATTTACTCTTGTTACTTCAACAACTTGCCTTATATAAGTCAAGTATGAATTTAGTAAGGTATTTGCTTTTCCCCGATTCCTATACGTTTTAATTTCTCCAGTAAGAGTTTATGATCAATGGTGTCAAATGCTTTGGTTAAGTCCAGGAACACCCCCAACGAACTACATGACTTGTCACTGCATGTTATTATATTTTCAATAAATTCTCCTATTGCTGTTTCTGTGTTTTTTTTTTTCCTTTTAAAAAACCATGTTGAAAGTTGCTAAGCAGTTTAAATTTTGTGAGAAACGTAACTATTCTATTCTTCAGTATTATTTCAAAATTTTTTTTAAAAGGAGCTTAGCAGAGAAATTGGCATATAGTTTAAATGTTTGTTTTATCTCCCTTTTCGAACAGTGGAATAACTTTAGCAAGTTTGAGATCATCAGGAAAAGTACCTGTTGAAAAAGATTCATTTATTATGTGAGTGAGTGGTTGTACTAGCAGTTTGATACAGTCTTTTATTACTGTTACTGGAATGCCATGCATACCTGTTGAATTTTTATTTTTTAAACTACTGATGCATTTTGTCATTTCAGAAAAGTTTACTGGATATAAATACAGAGACGTAGCTGCAGTTTATGTTTTCCAGTCACATGTTGTCTGTTGTTTTATTGAACTACAAAACTGTTCTGCTATCTTACAAAAGTACCCATTTATAATTTGCTGTTTTAAGTGCAGATGTTAAAATGTTTCAATTTCGTCCAGTTATTTCCATATTTTGTTTTAAAGATTTACGAGTACCAGATTAATTTTTTATTACAGTACAAATTACTTTAGGGTTGTTTTTAGAATTTTGTATGTACTGGTCAATGAAGAGTTGTTTTGCTTTTCTTAGAATCGTTCTATAAATGTTTATATATTTTATAATAATTTACAAAATCTGATGATTTGTCATATTTGTTTTTTATATGCAACAATTTAAGGTTTTTGCTAGACTTTAAAATTCCCTTTGTAATCCATTTGTTTGAACTTTTCCGTTGATTTAACCTGCACAATTTTTTGGTAAAATGCTTGTTAAAAATTAAAGTAAAAATATTCATGAATGGCCTGAATTTGACGTCAACAGTGCCAGCTGAAAAAACTGGAGCCCAATCTTGCAGACTTAGGTCATAGTAGAAAGCATTTATATTTGTGTAATCTCTCTTATAAGATAACTGTGTTTCCTGCAATACATTTTCACATTTTGTAACTAACAGCTGACCATAGTGGTCAGACAGCTCACTGACTACTTGTTTTATTTCAAAATAATTTATATTTTTGCTAACTATCATATGATCAATACAAGTTGAACTGGTATTTGTTTCCCTTGTTGCAAAATTAGTCAAAGGAAGTAGCAAGTTCAAATAGCATGTTCTAAAATATATAATTGTATCTGGCAGCAATATTTTCTTGTATTGTACAATATTTCGAATCTCAATTTATTTCATTTAATTTTCGATATAGTTTACATAAATCCAACAATGTTTCCATAAATTGTTTTTTTTTAACTTTGCCGCATTGTGGCTGTATAGTGTATATTGCAGGCCACGACAATAAACGGGATGAGAAATTGTAATTTTATAATAACCTCAATGTTAATGTGGGTTACCATTCTTAATCTGCTTTGATTTTTTTAAGTACAAGAATGGAGGGTTACAAATAATGAACGTGTAAAAGTAATTCTCGGTTAAGCATAAAAAAAATTGGGTTAACTTTAATACAATATCGGTGCCAAAGATGATGAGAGAGTGAGCAGCGAGTGAACATTGTCGCTCACTCTCCTTTCGCTCACTCTCCCTCGAATTTGTATAGCAGTAAATACTCTCTCCGACATCAAATGGATGCGAGAGAGCACTCTCCCCACCAGTTCGGACACGACCTCCCCAGCAAAGAGCTAAAATTTCTCTGCCAGTGAATCGATATTATCGGAACTTTTAATCAGTAAAAATTACTGCAGTATATGTTGCCAAGCAACTACATCTCTGGCGATAAACAATCATGTTTATTTTGTTCGTTGTGAAAATTGCATAGAGGTAATATATAGTAGAGGGAAATGACGTCACAAATGTGTGTCCAACATTTACTACGTTTCCATGTCGTTTTGAAATCGATTTCAAAACCCTTACCGTTTTGAAAACGCTCATGGAGACGGGATTCAAATCGATTTGAGTCTCAAGGTCGTTACACCAAAAATTGGGATCGTATCGGATTGAGTCGGGTGTATAATGTCATGGAAACGCGGATCTTACTGAAAACGAATCGAAAGTAAACAAACACACATTCGGCAGTTGTTTCGGCCTTCAGATATTCTGTTGACAGGTGCAAATGAAATAGACTAAATAAAAATTATGATACAATCATGAGAAACAATAATATTCTTGTATCCATTTCATTTTCTTTAGCAATTTAATTATGTGTGTGGCCGAAACAAAATAAACGGATGGCTGTGTGGATTTATTTATTTCATGTCAGCCAACGTAAATTTCAGTTTTACCAACATTACCACATGCAAATTTGGCCAGCGAACTGACATCGATTTCAATCAGATCCAAAGTTTTGCATGTAGACTGTATCGTACTCAGTCGAGATTCAATACTCGATTCGTTTTCAAAACGACATGGAAACGTAGTAAATGTCTCGAGAGTTTGGTGTCGTTTATTTATGTTTTATCGGCATAAAAATGCAGTCGTGTTGTTTGAAACTCATGGAGTACCTTCCAGAATATATATTTAGTCACGTGGTGTCACCAAGATCTCGGTTCTAAACCTTATAGTAAGTATGTAGCTAGTATTTACTTTTTACTAAAAACCGCTGGGTTAAGAAAAACATTAACGTGGCAAACATTGTTTACATTTGTCGTTCTGAAATTTTCTACGCAATTATACTTGTCATTGTACCAGGCCCCTGGCCAGGTACAGTTGTAAGCCCCGATCTCGACAGCGTTCACCTCCGAGTGCTCCCCGACCATCCTGTACCGCCGTGTGTAGTGGTGACCCCGCACCCCGACTTTACCTCAAAGGCACTGGGCCTACAAAGTAGTGGATGTGTTTGTTTTGCTTTTGTGTGCGGTTGCCACCTGTGTTAGTGTAACGAAAAATGTAAAGAGTAAACTTAAGGTTTGTTTATTTTATTTTAGGGTTATGGTGCCATGTTGACGCCTCGGGTTAACTAGGTTAAGATTACGAAAACTTTTCCGAGAACAGAGAAAAATTTACGGAAACAGGTGCGGGGATCAAGTTTGCTTAATTTGGGGCAGTGGTTAATGCTATTTCTATAATATAATGAGGTGTTAATTGATTATGAGTGTTAATAACGGTACCTTGCTTGCTTGGTGTCCGCTGGTCCCGGTTGCCGCCTTTTGTCTAGGCAGTTGAGCTTGAACAAAGGAAGAGGGAGGACGCAAGGAGGAAGAGAAAAAGTTGCATTATTAGTTCAGCTGGTGTGGAGTAGTTTGTGTGTCCGATTGTGTTTGTGTTTCGCTTCGCCCTGTTACACCGGGTCGCCGGAGTAACTTTAAAGGTTTACATGTACTATATTTCACCACTTGTTAGTGCCTGCCAAGTCTCAGCTTCACTCGGCGGCATAACTCTAGAGTGTGTGACTACAGGGTTACGGGAATAGTGTGTACGCGATCGGTGTGTGCAATTAAGTAGATTTACGACCCAGTTCTCCTGTACATGGTGTAGGGACTGACCATAGTACGGTCCTAGGGCGTGGGCAGTGGGCGGCCGCCCCGGAAGTGCTACCCAGCAGTCTTATTTGAGCCCTCCCTAACACCCTGACAAATTCTGTACACGGATTTGTAGTTCGCCGAGGAAGTGAAGTGTCGCCAGCCGAGCCGAGCACGGCCCTGAGTAAGAGTCCCGCCCTGGCCAGGTAATAGCCAGGTGGCGCCCTGAGGAACAATCCACCGACAAAACTGTACTCGCCCGTTGCAGACCTGCAGAATATTGTCACCAGTCACTTCCGCTTCCTCCGGACGGCGACATACTATGCGATAATATGGTAGTATGTTCTCATTAGTTAATATATTCATAAGGGACCAAAATAACCCAACATAGATGTGATTACTAAGCAATTATTATCTTGTATCTTAATATTATTTCAAATCTCCCACGCATATTTCATCAAAATCACATGATACATGTTGAACACACAATTTCGTACGCAGCTGTATAGAGGACTCCCTCTACCCTATATTTACTCTAAGGTAAATTGTATTTTACTTTCACGGCCATAGAGAAACATGTCTGAACACTTGTTGTAGTTGAAAATTGACCCTCTTATGACTGATTGGCGCCACTGGCACTCTGGTGTTGTTTTAACATTGTGTAAATGGATCTACAAGTAGCTAGCTCGTGTCGGAGCTGCTAAGAGAACTGCTAGTGAGATGCTATATTGCCATGTTAAAACAACACTTCATTGCTAGTGGCGCTTTCAGTTATAGCATTGTGAGATGGGCTAGTGTCCAGAGGGCCTATGCTCGAGTTTTCGTTCGTATGCGAATCGCCCGCCTGACCACTCGAAATGTGTTGTTGGTATGCTTGAACATTCTGCCGTCCTCGTACACGAGATTCGTATACGAAAATCTACTCGTGTGGTGGCAGGCGGCCGAATTGGGGATTTCGCATACGAGAAGCCGTAAAAACCGAAGCTATGGAGCAA
>PNEQ01133559.1:0-12042 GCA_003012365.1 Medauroidea extradentata | reverse complement strand
GGAACCCTCGCCGCCTGTGTCAGCGAGCTCTGCACCACGACGGTCCACGACACTTCTCTGATGTAGCTATGAACTTGCTAACCTTAAACGTAATTCTGTTAGGTCTGTTACCAGCATCCTTCATCGCTTCAAGTGTAAACAGTGAGTAATCACTTTGTGTAATAGCTTTTGCTTTGCTTGTAATAAATTCATTTAATCGAACGTAAATATTTCATTTATGAAACTGAAATATTGTGTTAGGTAACTTGCGTGTCCACTTGCCGCTCGGTGGGCACGACACTATGTTAGGAACTGTAGTGCTGGAGGGAAAATACTTTTTTAAAATATTGCAAGTCCGAGAGATGATGGAGATGCTGTTAACAAGGCATATATTTACACACTTAATGGTGATTAGATTAATACAAAATGTGCTAGACATAACAAGTAAGGATATTACAATTATGATAAATGATGTGGATGTTAAACTCAGTGCTGCTCCTGTTGATGTGGAGAATTTGCTGGACAGGATAATTAATTATATAGGTCTGACAAATGAAACTTTTGGTGCAAAGTCGTGGACCAGATTACAACGCACATTACGAAACTTGAAGCTTCGATTAACAATATTGAAAACATGCTAACATCAGTTTATAATCCACCTTTGGTCATAGTTTTAGAAGGGGAGAATAACAAGCCGAGCTCTAGGCCACCACCTAAGAAAAATAACATATAAATACCCTGTATTGTCTCAAAAAGTGGGTAGTGCAATGTCTAATATTGTCAGTGACTTTCACGCTGCGATTAAAAGTGTTCATGCTAGGTACTTGACAGCTCAGCGTGCTAGAATGGAGCATGATATGATTAATGAAGAAGCTTTCAAACCTATATACGACAGATTGGACAGTTTGAAGCCGAAACCACAACCGGCTGTGACAGTGAAGAAGGAAGAAGAGCCTCAAACTGTAGTGAAACACAATAAACCTGCACAAGAAGTTGATGAGGATGATTTGCCTCTCTCCGAGTGGAAATGGAAAAAGGAGCAAATCATAATGCTTTATGATTACTCGACAAACTCACTGTCCAAGGATAGGACATATGGAGTATACATGCAAAATAAAAAAATTTTTTTGGGAAACAATTAAATTTTATTCTTGCCTAGTAATGATGTAAAAGTAGACTGTCGTAATCACACTGGCTTCTGGACTCTACGAATTACTGTTTAAACAAAATCCTGGTACTTATTCGCATGTTGCCCTACACCAGTATAAACACTTTTTGAAACTTACGAGTGCTCATTTGAAAAATAATTATTCTAGCAGCAATGAATATAAGGATGAAACACACCCGAAATTCAACATTATTTCCCAACTGTTCCCTGATGTAGTAGCTACAATAGATTCTGGTCTCGATCTACGTAAGAAAACAGAAGATGGGAGACATTCAGAATATGTTTCTGGAATGATGTTAATGAAATTGTAGACAGATTGAGACTGTTAATTGCTTCTCAGCAGGCTGGAAAAAATTCACATACAAATGAAATATTTAGCATCATCAAAGAATTGCGTGAAGATGGATACATAGAATAAGTCGTCTAAACATCGCTCGGGAGCTGCACAAGCCTGTAAGGCCAAAGTATCCTCGACGTAAAGTACAGTTGTTTGGTTCGAAGGACTTGTATCAAGCAGACTTCGTTGAAATGGTTTATTATGCTCGTAATAATAAAGGCAACAAGTACATGATGACTGTTATTGACTGCTACGGTAAATATCCGTGGGCAGTGCCTGTAAAAACTAAGAGTGGCAGGGACGTAACTAAAGCAATTAATATTGTATTGTAAGATAAAGGTCCATGCATGAACCTTCACATGGACCTTGATAAGAAATTCAACAAATTCATTATTTCGAGCACTGATGTCAAACTATAAAATACACCATCATTCAACCCACAGACGGCTAAAGGCTAGTATCGTGGAACACTTTAATCGTACTTTAAAGAATGAAACGTGGAAAAACTTTTCAGCACAAGGAAGCTACAAGCGGTTGGATATAATGCCCAAGCTTGTGTCAAAATATAATCATAAAGTAATTCGAACTATTAGCATGAAGCCTGTGGATGTCACGGTCAACTTTTTACTGCATACTGTTTATAAAAATGAGAAGAAACTAGACCTGCACAAACCTAAAGCGAAGGTTGAAGACTATGTAAGGATATCGCGAGTGAAGGGAACATTTACTAAAGGCTACACACCGAACTGGAGCACTGAAATATTTTAAAGTGGTGAAGGTTCGACACTACGAACCAAGGACCTACTACCTAGAAGATGTGGAAGGCAAGACTTACTCGAGGAGGTTTCTACAGTGAAGATATTCAAGTTACCAAGCATCCAAATACGTATTTGGTCGAGAAAGTATTGAAGAAGAAAGGAAATAAGGTTCTTGTGCGATGGCTGGGGTTCGATGCAAGTCACAATAGTTGGATTCGCCGATCAGACATTATGTATAAATCAAGTGAATTAAGTATGAAGGAGTAGATTAATACATTTGTTTAAAACTGAATTTTTGTTTTATTATTTATTTGCAAATGTTCTTTTTTACTGGTAATTGTATAAAACTGCTACTGGGGTGCCTGGAAGGCAGTCTGTGATAACTGCGCACATGTACTCGGAGCATGTTGAAACTCGAGGCGATGAGCTGGTCGGGGTAAGGTGTGCAGTTTCGTCATCTCGTCCTAGCGAGGAGCGGGGTTATCCGGCAGTCTAATCGCTTGGGTCATTAAGCCCGGTGATGCGCGACACTCACGTGCAGCCGCTCTGTCACTTCAGGTAGTATCTCGCGCGCAAGTTGAGACTGACGCATTAACTAGGCGACTTGACAGCGCCTGGGCCATCCCTAAGACTGGTGACATATATTGTAACCACATGAAGGGAGGGGTAGTGTAATCTTGCAATACAATTGCAGAGGGGAGGGGATGCATGCCAGGAGATGTCTCCTGAGACATACTGCTGGAGTACCGAGGACGACAGTGCACTCGACGAGGTCTACGATTCTGTTATGGTTGGGGTGTTTGGCTGTCAGACATCGGCTCCACCAGCGCCACTGATTCGCCTGCGGCAGAACCCAGACCTATCGGACCACGTCTTCGAAGTACAAGTCGTCGGAGTGTTTGGAGCAGCCAAGCGGCCCTCCGACTGCACCGGGCCTGCTCCAAAACGGGGACCTGCAGAAGGACGACCTGTTATGATGGTGTCACTCATGGTGCCTGTGGTGGTGGAGGAAGAGGCCGAAGAAGATGAGGAAGAAGAGAACAATGGCATCTTCCCAGATGAGGTAGGAGTGGTGAAGGAAGAGGATGGCGATTATGGCAACATGGGGTAGAAGGTGCAGAGAGAGCTTGTTGCATTGCGGGCTCAGGTTCGGGACTAGTAGGAGATCCTGGACCTGTGGCTCCAACTTCAGGCCCAGCACGCTGTGGCGGGGATCCGCCATACGGCCACCATCCTCTTCCAGGAGGAAGTCCTCTTCCTCTTTGGAACGTTTCTGGGGCGAGGACCTACCCAGCGCCTCAAGAGTGAGAGTGTTTTTTGTATATAGTGTAAATATTGTGTCTATAATGTTTTGTGTTGTGTGTATAGTGTTTTAAGTTTTTAAATAAATTAAGTTTTTTAAAATTAACATTGTATGAGTTGAGAGACATTATTTCGTATGCCTATCATAACTTTTTCTTAAAGAGTATCAGATGCGACAGTCCTTGTACACTCAATCAGTATTTACATAGCACACTATTACATTGTAATTAATTACTATAAAAGGTATTAAAAATGCAATAATTAATTGAAAGGAATTATAATGCAGTTATTATTACACAAAATAAAAACAAATTACTATGGTGAAGTATTGTGTTTTCAAGACTTATCTATTTTGCCTGCTCTAGGTTCATATTAAAAAAAAAATACAATAAAATTAATAGCGATGATAGGGGTGAGGGTCTTTCCTATAGTACTTCACACGTCGTCCTTAACACATGTGTATACTGGTGGATTTGAATCAAGTGAGTATATAAGAAACAAAAATGACAGCTCAAAGTAGCACCTCTAATGGTTATTCCTAGAATTAAATATAATCGATTAATCGAACGAGTGTTTATCGACTAAGTCGATTATTTTGGTGGGGGAATTTTAAATAATTAAATATGGCAGGCTCCACAACATGTAAACAAATGACTGTTTAAAATTAGCGGGAACTTTAAAAATTAAATATGGAACGCTCCAGAACATTTAGAAAATGACTGTTGAAAATTGGAAGGGGTGGGAGAAAATATTCCAAAATGGAGGACGATTAAAAAATTACTTTTTTATTTTTTTTAATTTTGGGAAATTTTGAAAGTGATGGCCGCTGGAAACAATATGGTGGTCAGAAACAGGATGGTGGTGGTGACATCATCCAAGATGGCAGAAGCGCCCACAGCTCCACAGCCTGTGTTTCAAAACATACTAAATCTATCTACTGTTGTAGTTTTACGTACGTAAGTTTAACAGGAAGTTTCAAATTGGAGCTGCACTGTGTCCCGATTATCGTAGTCCGTATGGTCAGGAAATTTTGTGGCTCTTGTGCAACGACAGAAACCTCTGTCTGTGTAACCACATCGACAGTCTGGGTACACACACCCTTCGTCTGTCGTCGAGTGCTGGCGACAGTACTGTAGGTAACTGTACGCCGAAGCCTATGCTGAGATTTTAACCTTTTCCGGGCTTCAACAATTGAAACTGTGTCAGTTGTACTGTTCGCCTGAATACTCTGCTCCTCTTGTAATGTTCGCCTGAATACTCTGCACCTCTTGCAAAACAGGGCATTCCTTAGACCACACTGTGTGTTTCCTTTCTGGTGATTTGCAATTGACCGACGAATGTCCGTACCTCTGACAGTTGTAGCAGTGTAGTGAAGCAGAATGAACTGTTTTACGCGAACATTCATGTAACCGATTTTCAGAGTTTCTAGTAAGACTGAAACACCAAATGTCAGGAACAAAGTAGCTGTTGGTACTAGTACACCATCAGATTTTTTTTGTAACTCGACGGACATGTGTGACATACTGTGCCCGCAGTTCCTGCAATAATTCTTAATCTAGGACGTCGATCATATCGGGACACCAAATGACACCCTTGCTAGAATTCAGCGCGAAATGGGGCGTTACTTCAACGGGAAACTTCTTTGTTGCCCTGTTGAAGAACTTCATTGCCTGCAGCCCACGTGATTAGGCAGCATTTGATGCCTCGATCAGCAGTTCAGTACTACTTTTTTTTTTATTTTTTTGCAGTCTTTGACTGCACCACCAGCTGCACCATCAATAACTTTTTGCAACTCGAAAGATTACACTTTTTCGAAAGTGTGCTCTTCGAGGCCTTTCACTACCAAAAACAGAGGACTCGGCAACTTCTTTTCACAGACAAATTCCAAATAATTATCCGAATTATTTCAATCGTCACTGCGCTGTCGTTTATAGTGGCTGTTGAGTGAGCCACCCTGTAGAGTATTTTAGAAGCCATGATATATCCCCCCCCCCTACAGAGAACTGTTGGACTCAACCCTACATTCGGGAATGGAGGGAGAAAAATAGAAGCCAGCAGTTCAAACACCTCGCGGTTTGTGCAGTTGGGAGGGAAGCCTACCTCCCACAGATCTAAGCAGTACATAGGAGCTATTCACTGCAAATTACTGCCCCGGCAGCAAACCGAAGTGTACATCAGGGCAAACCAGGGACAAATCTTACATCCTGAGCAAGGCCAGCTTATTTTCCCTACCTGGGAAAACAACGTGGTTGTTTCTCAAGATGTACGTAATGGATTTGTTCGAAATTTATATCGACAAGTACATTGGGCTTTGCAACAACGAGGCATGTAGTAAAATTACAGGGCCGCCACTTAAAGTTCCACAGTAGAAACATTAAGGTGGGAACACTGCGCGCGCATTTATAACTCAGGGCGTAGAGGTTATATTACAATACATGTCCCGGCCGGCATCGCTCATAGCGCCTCGACGTTTTTCGCCTCACACACACAGACATGTCCTTCAACAAGCGGCCACCTTAATGGCGCGCACGGTATACAGCAATTTTAATCACCATATTTTTTATTTGTACCAGATATTTTTTCGTATTTTAGACACAAAATGTGACTAAATTTGTCTATGGCGAATTTTTAATGTCTTAGTTTTCGCATAATGGCTTGTTGAAGTCAAAATTGGCATTTTTCCGTTTTATGGACTACACTAAAACTAATTGACATACCAAACTGAAAAAAATTCACAGTGGCTAAAGATGTCGCAGGCTACAATGTCACATACATTAAAATTAAAAATAACATTATTTTCTGTTTTAATAAAAAGGCTGAAATTAAAAATAAATATTTGAAAAATTCAGTATTTTTTAATACAATTTTTATTATTTTGTGGTTTAACATAGCCGAATTTGTAGCCTACAACATCGTTATTCACAGTTGGTGAGTTGGTTTTAGTGTCGTTCTTAAAATGGAAGCATGCAAATTTTGGCTCTAATGCGCCAATATGCAAAAACTATGTGAGATAAAAAAATTTCATAATAGCCCAATTTAGTCACATTATGTGTCTAAAATAAGAATAAAAAAATAATAGGTACAAATATAAAAATAAAAACATGGTGATGAATATTGCGGTAGACTGCTCCCTTAAGGTGGGCTGCGGCGACTGAAATATTCTCTGCCACCAAAATTATAATATTCTATGTAATTCATTAAGATAGTCATATAAATATAGTTAAGACTATCCTCTTCCTTTCGTTTGCTGATGCCCCACCCACCCCACCCTCAAATCTGTCACCAAAAAAAAAATTCTATTATTGTAATTTACACTACAAATTTCATCAATATGCAGTAACACATCATTAACAATTCCAAAAAAATAACATAATTAAATTCCTATCTACACTTTTGAAAGGATCTACCATTCTCATGAATTGGATTGTATCCCATTAAGTGGGGGTGACTCTGGATATAGGGGATAACTTTAAAAAACTTTTTATAATATTTTTTTTCATAATAAAATAAATAAAAACTAAGTGTCACGTGGATACTTATTATTCGGAATTTATCGCGAGTAAATATTTTTCAATATAGTCTACTGTAATATATGAGAAAAATAAATTTTTGTAATAGCCCAAAGCCACCCTTCGTGACCAGTCAACCCAGCTTACGGATTATGCACACACACATAGACACATTCACACACAGACACATAACATACAGCAGTTACGGGTTTTTATCTAGTGATTTGCAGTGGGTACTGTACCATCAGTGTAATAAACCTAGCAAGTACATTTAGAAGGCCTATGTCATGTGTACCAATGAAGTCTATTGTTATTTTCAAGGTGAAAAGAATATCCTGGGATTGTGCGTGTCGGGCAGCAAAATGCGCCAAAATCTGACGACTCTGCAGAAGAAACAAGAGGTCTGTGGAGTCCCACATTCTGGTAATGACAGGGAAGAACGACATTGTGTTAAGACGATTAATAACAACACATTGGGAGTAATTTTCACTATCGGTATCAACATTGCTGTGTAACCAAAGTATAAAGCTGAAGATGCCAATTGGTAATGTTCATAGTACATATTGAAAGTAAAACTCAATTTCGTTGTAGGAGGTGAATGCCGAAATATGAACAAATTGTACTTACATATCACCTGGAAATGTAAATTAAATTTATTTTGAAAATCTAATGATTCTGAAATGGCTACTAAATCACTGGTGCTTTCCTGAGTGCTACTTGTACTTAAGCATAGAAACTTGAATGAGACAAACACAAGTTCAATTCCTGACAGTATATTATATTTTTTAAAGGAGAAATGGGCCCACTTCGTGGCATTTAATGAAGATCCGCTTAAGAGGGATATTGACTCTTCTGCTGGAGTTTCAGTGCCACGTAGTTCTCCTCACGGTGCCGCCTATCCCAGTGTTACAATAGGACCATCATCGCATAAAACTGCTGAAGAGACTCAATTAATTGAACTTAATTTCAGTAATGAAATTGTACAGTTACATATTTATCATGACAACGCAAGTATGCACACACTGGCAGGGAAAACTGTGTGTATATTAATAAGCAGTTTCGTAATTGTCATGTCCAAGTCCTAGCTGTAGCTTCATCATTATTGTTAACATGGTTTTCATTTATTTAAATTTTCAGGGTGTCAAAGTAATTGACATAGAACCACAGTTCATGACTTCAGAAGGACAGATAAGGATGGAATATTTTGAGAAGTAAGTCCTAGTATGTTTCTGTTTTCCTTTCATGTCTAAAAATGAAATTAAGTAAGAATAGTGCATCTTTAATGTTAGAAAAATAGAATCTGAGTGTTGTGTAGATTTAAAAAATATATTAGTGGTCTAATTATATACAACCCTAAAAATCATCTAACCGTATTATATAAACTGTGAATAGGCGTAATTTATATTTAAGAAGCACTACATCCATTTTGATTGTTTCTCTAAGGCATAACCAGAAAATAATGAATAATTAGCATTGCATTTCTGGGTGTTAGTGATTATTTAAAATTTCCTCAATTGCATACATACTGTACCTAAAAAACACGTAGTAAGGCAATACTGCATTTTTTTATAAATGGCTAGTCCACCATTTTGCACAATATTAATTAGTTCGCAAGATCAAAGTAAGCAGAATATAGAGATTTGATCGGTGCAAAAAATTCAATGTCTTGAGCACTTATGAGCGTGATGTGAGGGATGAAGCTCAGTAGAATGCAGTGACTGGGGAAATGTCAGTAGGTACCTCAGTAAAGCGCACTGGCCTATGGCAACATTCGCCACGTTTCCCCACATGGAAGAAATGTCAGATGACTACTTAATATAGGGTTAATGTGACAAACATATTTACTTCTAATGTATAAAGTACATACTCCACTGGTGTAGTTTTATATTTCAATTAGGTTATGTTTGATTGTATCTCACAATAATCTCTTGATAGAAAATTATGCGATATTTTATGATGGTTATGTTACTCCTTACTTTGAATAAATGGTATACCATGGAAAAATGAATTGTTAACTGATAAATGTACAGGATTTGAGTTGAATTCCCATCCTGAGTGACTGATTTACAAAAATTGAAGGAGAGGAAAATAGTATTTAGCGTTGCCATCGTTTCTTAGTGTAGATCATCGACGATTCCTCCCATTTTTTCTCGTTCCGAACAACGGCTTAGAATAATTACATCTTCCACGTTATGCTAAGTTGTATTTGTAGTCTTACATTTACAACATGTTCCTTTATTACATTAGTGTTCAATACAATTACTATGTGCATATTTAGATGCCGTTAATAGTTACAATGCGGTTATCAATATGACAGTGAAACATAATTGTTACTTTGTTACAGGTAATGCAGCAGCACTGGCAAAATAGACCACCTGCACTGGAGTGCACAGGGAATGGAGGCGGTCCTCTAGTACCTAGAAAGAGAGATTGAAGAGCGGCGTTAGACGGAATGTCGATCGCCTTGCGCTAACCATCAAATGAGACAACAGGGAAAATTCCTAGAAATTTTTTTTTGTATTTACCTTATGCTTTCGAATTATTTCGGCAGCCAGACAAAGCAATAGCTCCACGAGAATTTAAATTTACAAGTTATTCCGCTTCAAAAATGCAGTATTTTCAAATGCTTCCAAAACCGTTGAAAATGCCTTTTATTTGGCTAAAACATGTATGATGTAGCCGTACTTGTTTCGGTTTAGCCGCCGTCCACCTGGCACTATTGTGTGAAATAGAATTTTACACTGACTTAAAAAACTGATAAAATTTAACGAACCCGGTTACGTAAAAGCTAGCGCGGCAAATTCTCCCATTGTTAAGGCAAGTATGACTGCAGTTTTGTTAGTTATCAACAAAGAATTCACTGGTGTTAATTTTAAAGGAGTGAAAACAGCAAGAGTAGCTCTTGCGCATTGCGATATTTTAGTTATAGGTGACACCATCCGGCGTTGCCCTCGCCTACCACTGCTGTCACCTAAGGTACGTCACAACATTCCAACATACTCTAATGGCCACCCGGCCATACTGGAGGCCATGAGCACCTGCAGCCAGCCTCAAACTGTCCCACAAACACTTACCGCGAAATTTGTTGTGATATTAATAATTAGTGTCTTGTAATGCACTATCATGTTATACTTAAACGTAGCGTACATGCTATTTAGCGTAAGCGTCTATCTCTAGAGTTTATCTCAGTTTGGGTCATTTCTCATAATATTCATATTTCGACCACAGGGCGTCAACACAATTTTAAAACATTTGAAAGCAAAGGGGTATTATTTGTTTCATGTTCAGAGTGTCACTTTGTATTCTCATGTGCAGTACATGTAATTCTCAATTCACCTGAGGGAATTTCGATTTTGGCGCACCTGGTTAGACGACGCTATCCCTGTCGCGCCAACAGTCCTCTCCAGGGCCGTCCGACTTTATGCCCGTACTTCGAACGTTAAAATAGTAAGTACAGCCACCGCTTGTGGCGCTAGTAGTAATGTGTAAAGCTGGAAGTCAGGCCGGAAGTTAAGTGGATAAAAATGCGTTATCGGTATTCTTTGTTTGTTGCATGTGTGCAGATTTTGGATTAGTTTGCAGTTGAAATGTTTATAACTTCATACATTATACCATGTGATAAAAATGCCTTACAGTCAATAAGGCATCGATTGCCTTTGAAAGATATGACGAGGTTCGCCATGTGGAAACGAGCAATTAAAAGTCTAAAATTTGAAGGTTTACTTGATCTGGTTATTTGGGAGAACTATATGATCTGTAGCAGACATTTTAGAGAGCAACAATTTAGTCCGGGAACCAAGCATTTGAACGCTACACCTGCCAGGTAAGCAGAATAGTATTACTATTGTTTCATTAATAAAACAAAAAACTAATTACTGATGCATAGACCTATTGTAAATTTAGCTATTCATTGTGTATCGTACAAACTATTGACATTACAGGCATAGTTTATAAATGAAACATATTTCTACAGATGTAAGAATATTATGTAAAGATTTTTTGTTACATTAGATTAGGTTCGTTATTGGTTAGAGTAGGCTATTTCACTCTCCAGTTTTCCATCTTTATTTAGCTTAGTTAGGGTTACCTTATCAAACAAAATTTACATTAACTAATCTAAACGAACCTAACGAAACCTAACAAAAATCGGCAATTTCCAAGTTGGTAAACCACAATTTTCATTACGTACGATCATTTCTTGCATTTACAGAAACATTTTTCTTTAATAAACTATGCCTCTAAAGTCAATAGTTTGGCCAGTACACAATGAGTAGGTTAAACTTGATATTTGTCACAGTGGCAGGCAACAGAACGTTTAATGTAATGTTGGTTAGTTATTTTGTTTAATTTTTTTTCCAACTCAGAGTGTTGACAGTCAAGAACTTTTCAGTGATTCTGCAGAACATGCTCTACTTGGAGTACAGTCAGCACCTCATATGTCGTGCACACCTGTACCTGTACCTACATCTGTTCCTACAGATGAGCAACATGTACAATTGCGGGAAGTTTTTCTTTCAACAGATGTGGTTTTTCTAGACATGCATATAGGTCTGGGCGTTGTTTTAACTATGTTGTAAATTTAAGTGACATTTTTTAGGAATGTGTGATGTCACCAAATTGAAATACTGTTGTAGTGTTCTTTCTTAGGATACCTGTGTTATTCCAACTCCCACCGTCAAGTATTTAATAACAAAGGGCTCCGGCTAGCTGGATGGTGTAAGGAGTAGTATCCGCAACAGAATTAAATATAAATATAGTACTAGTGTTGTAGTATAAGTTGGTGAATCGTATATTAAGACACAACACTATCGAAGTCATACAGCGTAACTTAAGGTTCAAACTACTTTGGAAAAAGCATGTAAAAGCAGAACATAGCGTTTAATATTTCCATGGACATATAATTAAATTTGGTGTGAGACGCTATAATAATTTGAAATTGAAAACTGTAATTAGGTTAAGAACTATACCACAAACATCGGTAAGCCGCCA
>PNEQ01133558.1:0-12041 GCA_003012365.1 Medauroidea extradentata | reverse complement strand
CAGTTCCCTGCGTCACTCTCTGGAAGCATAAAAAAAAACGTCGTCACCGCACAAAACGTTTTCGTCTCCTGTAGTTGGCTCAATATACTTCTACCGAACGTTACTATTAGTAGACATAATATGAATATCCAGATTTCCACATTTCTGGAGCGAGCCAAAAAAAAATCTTCATACTTCAACCAATGTCAAGAACGTTCCTTATTTCCTTAAAAAAATTAATCCTTCCTCAAACTACTCGACTCTCCTTTGTCACTCCTGCTAGGCACACCTGCCGTAAGCCTCCTAACAGACAACCTCACTGTAAATCGATACTATCTCTGGTCACGTTCATGATCTATGTACAAAAATTATAAAATATCACAAAATTCAAGGCGGGTCATGGAAGCTCTGGTGCAAAGTGCAAAGAACAAACACTCATTTAATACATAGATTATACTAAATAAACAAAAATAATTTATAACATGAATACTTTAAGCCAAAGACATCATCGCTGTATGCCTTGGAAGCAAGCATATCAACAAAACAATGAAAATTTACTAAAGCCTTTAACATAGCAAACGCTATGTTACAATATATATATATATATATATATATATATATATATATATATATATATATATATATATATATATATATATATATACTAGGAAAATTGTTAAAATAGTCTCATTTTGCACCTTGAAATCCAAATTTTTCCAGGGGAGGACACCGGACCCTCCACTTCATTAAGGGGGATGGGTGACTATTGCCCCCCCCCCAACTTAAATACTGGCTACGCCACTGTGTCGTTTATTATTAGTTTCCCACTACAACAGCGCATCTACAGACAGATTCGTAAACTAAAAGCTCCGCCTCATTTATATACATCCATTATGTAAACATTCGCTGCTACAAGCATTACATATTAGAATAACCGCGGACGAACTGTTAGTTAACAATATTTCCTCTGCAGTCAGCATTTCCAGTCGAGCTTTGAAGATCTATTCTTCTGTTTAAACATGCTACGTTCACATGGCCAGTAAGTATTACTCTCCTGACTTCCAGTAAAACGTTTCTACGCAACAACAATCAAAACTCTAGTTATTTGTGCTGTGGAAGAAAACAATTAAGATAATTATTTTACAAACCTCTGAGCTACGAACTATACAACTGCACTTGATAATAATGTTTAAATGTTGAAAATTTTGTAAAATATTACTTCGTGAGTTGCGGTTTACTGAGGAGAGTTGCCACGTCCTGGTGATGGTGCTCGTGACACGCGTTTGGTTATAATCAGAGGTGTCGATGCTCTGTCTCTGACGTGATTAATGCTGGATGGTTGGGTTCGTATTAAGTAATGTTGTAGTATGCCTGGCTAGCTCTAATTGAAATAAAATAACAAAGGAGTTTCTTTTTAAATCGGCCTAAGAGACTCACGCACTGCGGGTTGCGTCACGAGCGGTAGATACTTATAGTTTCTTTCGACGAAAAGATTAGGCGCTTCCTCCGGCGGCTTTTGATCGGTCACGACGTTAATTATGTTGCAGGTACCGGCCGCGATCACCCGAAAAATCCACACTCCGGTGACCCCGAGCTCGCTGTCCACCGTCCTTACAAACCCGACGACGAAGATCCCGACACCTGTCCTCCGGAGCTCACACACGCCCTGCTCGTCTTAAGACTCCATTGCGTCTCCGCGTCGCGACTTTTCTCCTAGTGCCTCGCATCTCGTGTCTCTGCTCTCCTGGGCGGCGTCCCCTTCCCGCCCCACCGGACTCATGGGGGCGGGTAGGTTGCCCCGACCAATCAGAACGAAGCCCTGGCCCGAACATTGCGTGCGTCCCTTGTGGAAGCCTCCGTATTTATTTAAAATCAAATTAAACATGGGCACATTCTCACAGCAATTACAAATAAAACACTTAGCTAATTACTACTTGCTATCTTCAATTAATATAATCCTAGTTCAAATTAACGTACGCTACACGGGGTCTGTTGGGAGAGGGGAAAAGGAGAAGAAATGTGTAGGCGAGAGAGAAAGAGAGGGGATTGTATGGCACGGAGACAGGGGGAGGTCGGGCGCCCCCCTTCTAGTACAGCATGTGGTACGGCCCACTCATCAACTGCTCTATTGTCGCCAGACCGGCGGGCAATTATCACTCTTAAAAACTATAATCATTATACATAAAATTATCTTAATGTTATTAGCATATTCGAGTCTGTGACATTCCACAGGTTAAAACGATACCAGACATGATACCTCTGTGATAATATTAGTAATAGTCATATTTTATAGTGTTTTATACTGGCCTATCATAGGATCCCACAGACCCCTCACAATCAATACTGAAGTTAAAATGGATGGCAATATGTTACATATGACAATAAAGGCCCCTTCATTACAATCAATCATCATTATTAACTTAAACTACATTAATTTATATATATAAAAGTATCAATAAAATAGGGACGTCACAGACTCTTTTGTATTCGAATGACGATTAGTCTAAAGATAAGCTTAATTTAAAATAGGTTTATTAAAGTAATTACGGAATATGTTTGAGGCCGCGGACATTCCATGTCCGACATAACCCACCGCTGCCACATCAGATGGTCAGTTAAGATTAGAGTAGGACAAGTGAGATTAGGTTAGGTAAGTTATGTTAGGTCAGATTAGGTTACATTACGCTGTAAAAAATTTGTACTTTTACAAGGAAAACCTTTAGAAACCCAGTTGCCAAAGTAATCCTTTGCAAAACAACAATGTTTGTCCTTGTAATAAATTACAAAGTGTATCCTTGTTAATTTAAAAAGTATAGCCTTGTAGTTGTACTTTCAATAAGGAAAAAATAAATTTAAATGTTCATTGTTCTTCATAAAAAACACTGAACTTATTTACCAAATAACTTTTAAATAAAAGATGTTTACATGAAATCATTCTGAAAATAAAAAAAAATTGGATGTGCTAAATTTCGAACCGCTCTCCCCATACTTCGCTGCCACGCATTTTACCCCTAGGCCACTGTGTTACTTAATCTTTATATATTTGCATGCGTTAAACGTACAGTTCAGTAATAATTATGTCTTTTAAATCACGCAATTAATATAAACATTCACTTTATTCAGAAAAATACTTTCCAGAGGTTATGATCTTTGCATAAGTAATTTCTGGCGAACCTATGATTTTGATGAACTACACATTTTATCTAAGTTGTTCTTTTTTTAACCCTTTTAACATTAAAAACTAATAATTTTACAAGGACAATTTTTCAACATTTACGAATGTTGTACAACTCAAAAAAGTTACCGTGTCAAACTTTACAAAAAAAATACGGTGCAGGAATTGTCGGTATAAAAGTAGAAAGAATTCCTTTGTAGTATTACAAAGTTAACCATCGTAACTTCATAAAATAATGATTTTACAAAGGAAATCTTTGAACTATTACAAGGATTTGTAAAAGTACAAAGAAAATTTTTGTAAATTTTACAAATTTTTTTAGAGTGTAGGTTAGATTAGGTTGTGGGTCAATTCAGAATATTCAATATGCGTTGTGGGTAAATGCAAAATAATTGGAACGCATTGTGGGTGAAACCCAATACCGACAACGTGTTGTGGATAGTTTGTAATGTCAACAATGCGGAAAATAACATATATTTTAGTACTGCGCATATTAGTTCTCACAACGCGTTGTATTCCACCTGCCCAGTGACAACCATTATATCCAGGACGCGTTGTGCACATTACGAGAAACCTATGACGATGAGTGTCTAGCAGATTATTGTGGATATAACAGAAAAAACTCATTTTTCCTGGTAAGACACAGTTCTACATGGGCGTATTAACCAAAATATTCCTTTTCGTGTATTTATTTATGTCACAAACACCATATTATAAATATACAAATATACAAATGTTAGGTGCAAAGTGAGGCCTTCATTAATTGTAGAGTAATACAAGTTGTGTTGTAGTATGTCCGACTACTAGATGTAACTGGTGACGTCAATAGCATTAGAAGCGTTTGTAACCAGGCGTTCCATAATATATGTTGAAGCGCACAAGGCGCATTGACAAAGATGTTGACTTGACTCTTGTTCTCTACAATCACAATGGGATGTCATTTGAAAAAAAAAAAAACGTTCTTAAAATATTCCCTCCTTCTGCTAGCTCCAATTCGGAGTCTGTTTAGTTCCTTAGAAATACTCCAGTTCTCTTTGTGAAAACTTGGAAGGCTTTATGTAGGCTTCATCCAATTGAACAGTTGGTGAGTTTTTTTCTTTCCATAATTTGACTCTGCTGGTTTCAGGTGTCCCTTGAAGTTCCATGGGTGTACGCATGAAGCTTTTCCTCCATCTTAACGTTGATGCAGCTGGAAGGTGTCCAAAGAGGGGATGTGATCTTTATTCGCTGATACATTCTGACGAAACACGCCTAGAGCAATACCAGCTAATATTGGATCTTCACAACGAGTGTGGACTTTAGACAGCCAGTGTTGATTCTACAATTCTCGTGTAGAGCGATGTCAACTTGCTTGGAATGTTCTGGCCTCTACCAGACTGGGCAGCCATATTCTCCTGAAGAGTAAGACAGTGCCATCATAGCTGTAGTTCTGAGTGTATATGGCTGTGTTCTCCCAGTTTGTTCCAGGCAGCTTATGGAGAATGTAAATCGCGAGATCGTGCCATTGTTACGTAGAAATGGTAATGGTGTTTTTGTAAAGCTGACGTTCAGCACAGTAATATAAAACTGTCCCCACGCAGGTTCACCGTGCTTAAACGCTCACTCCATTGCAAGAAGAGCTCGATATAATCTTAGTGTGTTCCGCCATGCTGGACTGTGGTACGCTGTGCTGAGCTGAGTATGAGTTCATTAGCAAACCAACTACACGTGACTATGCGGGCGAATAGCGTTTATAAATCATAATACTGGATATTGCTGAAATGTGAGTTTTCGTACCGCATACGTTTTAGCAATAAAATGTTGTGTAGAGAAATGTATACCTGTCTAAATGTAGGTTATATGACAATAAAGTATCACCGCTTAGAATCAGGTTGAACTGTGTTGCGGAATGAAATAATTCGGGTTTGTTAAACACTGTAGTGAACGTAGACATGTGAGGAGTTAGCAAGCTTCGACCTTACTGTCACGGCAGTTTGCAATTCCTCAGACATGGAGATGATATAACAAAACAACTGCTCGTCAATTGCACGACTTTGAATCTGTTAAAATATTACACAATTTTTGTGGTGTACACAAAACAAACAGTTCCTAATTATTTTATCTTAATGTAACAAAAGTTTCACATTGACAACATATTACCAAAAAATTTCAAGTTGCGGATAATATTTATTGTTTTCATTATATGTCAGAGCCTAGGCCTATTCTTAGTAAACAACTAAAACTTGTAACATGCAAAACTCCAAAATTTTTTACACAGATTGTGCAAAAAATGGATTACATTCTTTGAAACAATTTAAATTAAAATTTTACCAACTCTATAGCTGACATGAATAGCACAATATGCTCCTTAGCCGCATTAAGACATCTAACAACCCAAAAATATTTGTATTTCTTTACGATGCTGAATTTTGTGGAAAGTGCGTACATTTTTATTTAATTTTGTATCTGACTGTTTATGGAATACGTTTCAGTCACGAACATTATCGGTTCTTTTTTTTTATTGATACAAAGAACTAAAATAATTTTTAACGGAAAGCATTTCATAAATCTTGCTCAAATCGTTCACAAACAAGTAAAACTCGTCCGCAAAAAAATTATGTTTTGGTAGATTTTCGGTTGCATTCATTCAAAATTTCAAATGATTCTGTAAAGAAATTCTTAAAAACGTGAGATTTACTGGCACAAATATTAAGGGAAGAAGGAAATATTGTTAATGTCCAAATAATGCAGAGATTCTTCGATATCAATGTTAGGTTGCGTTTCAAAAAAATCGAAACTGTTGCTTACCAATCATTGCTTTAAGTCGGACTTAAAGACGATTAAGTGAATTAAGTCACCAACACACAGCTAGATTTCTTCAGTGAGTAGTATTCGCTCTGTTAGCTGTAGTTAAAGCTTGCTAAGCTGTGCTAGTGCAGCTGGCAGTCCAGGCAGTTGTGCTGTGGAAGACAGGTAAATGGCGGGTATAGTTTCTTACCGTAGATACAGCAGTACGTGTACTGGAATGTCGCTGATCGCTGGAGGCCCTCACAGTAGTGAAAGGCTGCCCTCACACTCTGACCTGCTAGTGAAAGCACCCACACAGCTGACACCGGGCTTGCAAAAGGCCCGGAGAATACCGCCCCCCCCCCCCCCAACCCTCCCGCCACTATCCCTTCTTCCAGAAGCTCTCTTTGTCCCACTCAAAAGACGTCTGGGGATCTCCGGATCCTTTTCAACAATTTACAATGTTGATTTTCGACAAGGGCGCCTTTCGCGTTTCCCACCACTATCTCAGAACCATCTCTCTCTCTCTCTCTCTCTCTCTCGCTCCTACACACACAACGTGTGGAGATCAACAGAAGAAAGCGGTCTGCTCTCAGTCTTTTATGCTCACACTACCCCCCTCCTCCACACCTCCCACACCCAGGGATTTGTAAGTAATAAGGTTCCAAACAAACTTTCCGCTTTTGAAAATGAAAAGAAGCTTTTATTTCTTTGCTGGTGATTGTGGAACAGAAAAAGCTGACGAACTTTAACAATACAGTAGACTTTAATTTTAAAGCATACTCAATATTACACAAATTATTTAATTAATTCAACATTTTTACCAAAATTTATTTTATTTAGTTTTCATATTTGTCAGTGTTAGATAGCAAAACGAATTAACCTTGCGTATGAGTGTAGGCAGGAGTTGTTTAATTAATGGCGACGGATCAGCTGTATGAAACACGAAAGTTTATGTATATCCCAAGAACATTGAGATCATACTTTTAAATGTGCACATACATACTAATATATTCTTATTATTCATCTCTGCTTGTATACAGACATATAACCTGATATGCGTAATACCTGCGTGATGTTCCTATGAGCTAAGTTATTCTATGTTAAGTACTAACGGAAGACTGCAATAAAATTACACGAAAGTTTTAATTGCACACCGTGCGTATTTTCAAATGTTTCGGTTTGTATGTTCTTGTCACAACCATTACACGCGTATTTGATAAATTTACGCAAGCAAGAAATGCATTCTTAAAATGTACCTTTATTCGCATCTCGTTGTTGCGACCAGCCGTGTCTCAACCTGAAGACGGAAACGGATCGCAATTCCCGAAACGTTGCATCTTTTCGTTGTTTTTAACTTGTGTAGTATTGTCTCTTGTCTTTTTTTGCTGTCGCGGTTCATTGTTTTTGTCTAATTCCGTTTTTTATTCTTTTTCGAAATCTGCTTCTATTTGTGTCTGTCTGTTTATTGTTTCTGGGTATTGTGTTGATATTCGACTGAATTCTACTTTTAGAATCCATATATATATATATATATATATATATATATATATATATATATATATATATATATATATATATATATATATATATATATATATATATATAATATATATATATATATATATATATATATATATATATATATATATATATATATATATATATATATATATATATATATATATATATATATATATATATATATATATATATTATATATATATATATATAAAGAAACTTATATAATTCCTCTGGGATTGCTAGTTTTTGTTTTTGTGTGTTTTATTTATATTTTTTACTTTATCATTCAACAAAAGTTTGATCAGCAAAACATGAACAATGGTGTACGTCCACAAACCAATAAATTCTAATAAATGCATAAATTATTTACACATTTTTTTCATTAAAATTTATGTAAGGTAATATTCGAATAATTTGCTGCAGTACAATAGCTGCAAATATGTGTCATTGTTAAACAATTCAAATATAAACTATTCTCGCCATACCCTAGTGTGCAGTACAATTTCTTTTTAGCGGGATATTCTAGCATAGCATAGATATGCTACAATTGTTCAAATAAACTGCCACAGCTCGCGACTCTTCTATGCTATTTGAATATTGTCTGCCTGTGATGTAACGTTCATGCTAAGTTTGCTAACATATATTTTTCTGATAGCGTGATTTTTGCAGTGCACCTGTTTTCATATTTCCTTAGCCCACAATATTATGAACTCAGTTATGTGAGCTACATTTCTACGCTTTCTGATGTTAGCACAATATGGATCCCGTGTTCGAATATTTCCAGTGACGCATTTTGCATGATGAATACTGTCCTCCAGTAGCTGTACTCACGAAACATGACAGAGAAACTTCTTCGCATTGAGGAGTAACGAGAAGTCTAGTGAACTAGCAGTAATAATGTCAGCAACTAAAGAAGTACACGGGTTGTGTTTTTCGGTTGCGGGAAACCCCATACAATTATCTCTCACCTAATTTCAATTCGAAAATATACTTTTGCTCAGGTTTTATGTTTTGTGCGACAATGATTTTATTTCCCTGAATGTACGGTAAAGTTTTCTCGTATGTTATAAATGTTACTCAAACACTAAATACATCTTTTTTTTTTATCCGTACAGTGTATTGTTTACATAGTTTTCTCGCATTGTAAGTTATTATCGCACTTACACTGTGAGAAATTATTTTACTTGCGCCATTTCATAATTTAAAACACGACGTATGTCCTTTTCAATTTCCCCAATAGAGTGAGTGACAGATTGTGGTCAGCGCTTATCTTCGAGGTCTTCGGCGCTTATCTTCGAGGTCTTCGGCGCTTATCTTCGAGGTCTTCAGCGCTTATCTTCGAGGTCTTCAGCGCTTATCTTCGAGGTCTTCGGCGCTGGCGAGGGGTGAAATGAGTGAGATCCCCAAGAAAACCCGCCGACCAGCGGCATCGTCTGGCACGATTCCCACATGCGAAAATCCGGGGATTCCCCAACAGAGAAAATGTCAAATTTCAAAAAGATATCGTTTGAATGAAAACTATGTCTTTCAACAGCATATTGAATACTATTACTAGGTGTGGACAATGTAAGAACCTAGTCGTTACTTATCATTATAATATATGAATACAAATATGTTTCAAAAATGAAAAAAAGATTCTCATATTGTATCTTAATTTTAACATATATAATGTCCGGAGTATTTATTTATAAGGCCTATGTGCCTAGTACAAATGTTTTACCTGTTGACTTATTTATAAAAGTAAATTGGATTGTGCTTTGGAAAACCTTAATATTAGCCAAAACGTTTGTAGTAATACTTTTGTCAGTTTGTACAATATTTATATCGCTGTAGAAAAAAAAAATATGTGTGTGTGTGTTCAACTTGTAAAAAAAAAAAACTGAAAACACGTATCGCTGAAATTTCTAATTAACATTTGTTAAAATTAAGCTAGTAGATTTTTCACTTAACAGCGCACGAAATATTATTATATTTGTAGAGGCAAACGTCGAACTTTTGCTTCCCCAATCCTGAACTAACATTCCAACTAACTAAGCCCAACATATGGCTTATGTTTAATATTATACACGTTACCAAACTCCCATATATTATTTATTTATTTACGGCTTAATTATGTGTACCATGCAACTATTTCAATTATTTCGGTATTCTTAAGTCAGAATGATTCTCTGGAAGTAACATTCCGCGCTTCTTCTGCTCCTCACAATTGTATTTGGTATCGACAAAAGTCATAACGTTCTTGGAAGACTAATTGGTAAGGAAGGAAGCTCACAAGTTCATCTAGTGTACAAACTGGCGTTACCGTCAACTCTCAAACTTCTGAGTTATATGACGTACACCGATACCCTCCTAAAAAAATACAAGGTAAACAAGTCATTTTGTAAATAGTGTGTACTTGTCAACTATGAAAATATGAAAACACATTTTCATAACTATGGATTAAATACTTTTGTATATTACATTGTATTTGATGTCGGTTTCTATGTAGGTATATGATTAAATATTAATAACTCGTAATTTTTGGTATACTTATGATATACGAATAATGATCAACTAAATTTCCCCCCTCTATTTTTTACACCAACTATGATACAGTTTACACTGCGATATGAGCAAGTGACCTTTGTGTTGAGAATTTAGCGACAGTTGTAATTCAGAGACAAGCTGCCCGGCTACACATACTTCACATCAGCAATATGCCAGGACATTATCACTGGTTTTCTCGTGAGAGTTCACTTCACATTAAAATTATACTGCCCTCGCTTGTCAATTTCTCTGTAATTGCATTCCTCAAAACTGAATTACCCAGGCTAATTGCAAGTCTCCTGTATTAAACACGTGGTTCTCACTCACTAACGGAGATCATTGTCGTGTAAGCGTGTTTTACCAACATACTTCACAATTTACATTATTTAACAAAAAATAAATAAATACGTAAGTTCAATAAAAATATATTATTTTAATTTTTGTGTTAATATTACACTAATATAACGTTATTTGTACAATTTTTTATTAAACTCAGTTGAGTAAAGTTCAGCAGATTCTGGTTTTGTTGACGGCAACTTTTAACAGTAGCTATGCCTTTAAAAACTGTTAAATATTTTTACGCCAAACGTAATTTTAAAATACAGCAAATGTTTGTATGTATTTATAAATACGCCAGTACATTATGTTTCTTGGTATATCACCTCGGAGCTTAGTTTCACCTCGCCCAGAATGTTACAAACATTAACACAGTAGATACTGCTTCACCCAGCTATTCGCATTGCATTGTTGTGTTGTTGGTACCTCTAACACGCACTCACACACTCTCTCTCACACACACAGTCACAGATTTACGATACAGCAGAATGTGTTTATCTGTGCTATCTATATATTGCCTCCGATAAATAATTTACAAGTCGCGGATTGATATCTTTGGTTTCTGTACTTTTCTTTACAATTTCTCTCCTTCAGCTTATCTTTATTATAACAATTATCTCCTTAAGTATGTATTTCCTTCAACTATTTTCGTATACAGTAATTAATTAATGTACTCTTTAGCGATGCTCATCATAGTAAACTAAACTTCCTCTTTGTTATTTCATGGCAAGCTTAAGTCGATACCTTTACGTCTTTGAAATTATGTTGTGAACTGCACTTTGCCTAATAGTACTGCCATGAACTAAAGAATCTCTGCTCAAGTATTTTCTCCGTTATACTTATTTGATACCCAATATATAATACAGCACACTTCGACACATTGAGGATTATATATAGGTATACACTGTCTCCACTTAAGCCTTGTCCAGAATAATAATCAACACTCCCACGTTATTGTGTCTACAAAAATGCAAATTTTGTAGACAGTAAAACCGATACACTGAGTGTATTACTTACACTACAACGATTAAACTAGCAAGTGTCAGAAAGACGCAAATATTCTTGAAAGCTTGTAAAAGTAATCGTGGATTGAAAAGGCCCACTTTACCGTGAATGTCGTTTACCCGCATAGGACACTTCTGTTTAGCACTGACAATTGACTTTTCACTGTCATGTAGAGGGCTGCTATGTGGACGGTGTGAAAGACGTAAGATATCTGAAGATTTCACAAAGACATATTATCCGGATCGTTTATTAAACTACGTAATGAGGGGTTATTTTATTTGTTCGTGCTGTAGCACTAGTGTGTGTTGTACATTTCAGGTTGACTAGTGATATAATTACTTGTTTCTTGTGAACAGATAGTTTATATTTCACCTACAAACTTCAGCCTCACTACTGGCTTATACATAAGTTACGTAGTCTCATGGGCTCACTTCTTCCTTGCTCTGATCACTAAGGGCCGGTTTCTCAATGTCTGATTAAAGTCTTGGTTAGCTAATCCTATGATTATATTTAATCTTTTGATTAAGTGGTGATTAAATCTGAAGTGTTTCTCAACGTACTTTAATCTTATGTTTAGCTAAGTATCGGTTAAGGTAAATGTGGCAACCATGCAATGATGTATAAGCTTGTGATTGGCTGCAGTAAAGCTTTTATTTGTTTATTTAGTTGTGCTGGTTAGCAGTGTTTGTATACATAATGGAAGAAAATAAGCGGCCGCGTGTTTTGTTTC